>JADDOH010014202.1:0-12446 GCA_016648135.1 Agrypnia vestita | reverse complement strand
AATTCGAGGTATTCCATCTGTGAAAAGTAATGATAGAAAAGGACGTGGATATAATTATCGGTTCTAATTAATTATGAGTTTTAATCTATTACAGACCATCACGACTGTGTAGGACTTCGATCTTACATCAGAGTACCTAATAGCTTTTTTATAATATTTCTTTCAAAACTGTTTTAGCAGTGTAGAAAACTACATACATCAATTGTGCGGGTCATAGAATATGAAAATAACATGATTTACCGCCAAATTTTTGTTGATTTTATTCATGTCGTCTGTCAAAATTTCTGTGACACTCCTCTTGACTTCTAAAATAGTAAATTAATAAAATTGTAGAGTATTTAATACAATATTTATTTTTGCATTAAGAAATTATCAATTAATCAATGTGAAATATAAACGTTTTGCATGGATACAATGTTGCAGCGAAATTGTGTTCCCAACTGACAAGAGATGAACGGAAGTAGGTACTGCTTCATCTAGCTGATCTAGCATGATGGGGTAACCTGGTAGGTACCTACTAGAGATGGATGAAGTGCTCATTTTCCTGAACGAATGAACTGTTCAGATTCATCAACAACTGTTCGTTAGTTCAGTAGTCGTAAATTAAATCAGAATGACGACCAATCCTATCCCCTCCCCTGTGGGTAGAAACAACAATTTGAATTCAGTCAACTGAACGAAAGTTTCCACCACCAGGTATGGCACACGTCTGAGAGTTTATTGATCGTGTCTATAGATAATCTCATTGAAACAAAATCCCTGTCTGAAATATTGTATCAAGATAAAAATCTGTTCTTAGGTTTTCACGGCCACTCAGAATCTTCAAGTTTGTGTTTACTGGGGTATTATGCCGTGTTGTAACGACCTTTCGGGCCGACGTTTCGGATCCCATTGCAGGGTCCATCATTAGGGCTGATGTGTTGTCTTGAATGTTGGTGTTGTGGCAACATTCAAGACAACACATCAGCTCTGATGATGGACCCTGCAATGGGATCCGAAACGTCGGCCCGAAAGGTCGTAACAACACGGCATAATACCCCAGTAAACACAAACTTGAAGATAAAAATCTCATCCGTGGTGATGAACCAATCATTGGCGTCAAGAATATTAATCAAGATATATATTATAGATGTCTCACAGAGATGAACTTACTTGTATCGGAAAGTAGGATTAGAAGTCTTTGAGTGTTAACCTACGTACCCACTTTCCCATATAGTAAATATCTTCGTCTCTGTTAGACATCTAAAATGCATCTTCGACGATCCATCTGGGGACGAAATTCCAGTTATTGTGTTCTTGAAATAATTTGAACATACTCAAAAATATCGCGGGGATTAAAAATATTGGGTGTCTAGTCGCAGGCCAGACGGGCAAGTTTTGCATTTTTATTCACGTTTCTTTGTGTCTACGGCTTGGTTCAGACGTGATGCGGCATAACTCCGCTATAAACATAACCGAGAGCAATCAGTTGAAAGCTGCTTTATCAAAATTCGAATGGCGACCGGCAGCGCTCTTTGTGCCGCCATTTTCAATACACATTAGCCGGGCCGCCCAGTGCCCACTTGTACTGGAAAACTCCTCTGCAATACAGCCTTTTTTATTTTAAATAATACTCCCGTAGGTACTGATCATCATAAAACTCGAAGTATAATATAGATGGCGTAATATTATTATTTTTCAAATTTTCAATAATATCTACTGTTCGTGCTCATCCAAAGATCCCGCTTACGCTCGCGAGTCAAGTCATTAACCTAACCTAACCTTATTTTTAGAAGGCAGGACACTTACACCTAGTTTAAAAATATTTCAATAATCTATTCTCCACCGTTTGTCCAATCTGACCCAAATTTTGCATACTTATTCTTTAGAACCCGGCGGGTAACAAAGGCGACATTACCCTCTCCATTACCACTCCCCCACCCCCTGATATATTTTCCATGCAAATCTGTACCGTTCGATCGGTTTGACTCAAATTTTGCTTACTTTTTAGTAATTTGCGTATTTAGGCCCCAGCGAATAATATAAGAGACATTTCTCCCCTCCCCCTGATATATTCTCCATGCAAATCTATACCGTTCGACCGATCTGACCCAAATTTTTTCTTCTAATTTTTTAGAACCCGGCGGATAACATAGGAGATATTTCCCCCTCCCCCTTCCGGTGATATATTTTCCGTGCAAATTTGTACCGTTCGACCGATCTGACTCAAATTTTGCACTTTTCCTCCTCCCCCTTTATCCTAACCCCTCCCTCTGATATATTTGCTGTACCTACAAATCCACACCGTTTGACCCATCTGACCCAAATTTGCAAACTTATTCTTTAGGACCCGGCGAGTAGCATAGGTGACATTTCTCCCCTCTCCCTTTACCTCACTTCCTCCACTAATATATTTTCTCTACACATCTACACCGTTTGAACACATCTGACCCAAATTTTGCGACCTTTTTCTTTAGGACCCAGCGGATAACCTAGGCCGTACAGCGGATAACACAGGCCGTGCAATGAGAACAAGAAGCGTGACTTTTTCCAAAGCATGTATTTTGAAAGTAAACCGAAATAAGATACCTATATATCTCGCAATATTCCTATCACAATAATTAACGCTTTATTTAGATATTAATATTTCATAATTGTCTGCCAGATAAATTATTTAATTTCGATTTTTTTTTCAAATACGTGTTCAAATAAAAGCCATACTCTCACTGCACGCCCCTGAGGCCACACATCCCTCCCGGACATCCCGTCCATCCCTGCGTTGATTAAGCGGACACATTGTTTTTATTAGAAACTTTGCAAAACAATGAAACCTTTGTATTCCCTCACAAATTTATTTTTAACTTAATCCTTAATCCGTGCAACGCCGGGTACGAGCAGCTAGTAAATAATAATAATAAAACACACCTTTATTCTCAGGAGAGAAACATCATTATGATATCCTAAAACGGAACAAACTTATTTATGCACCTACGTGTAAAGTTTCCGAGAGAAATGTCAAGATACCTGTCAAATGTCATCACGTCAAAATTAACGAAGCGTAAGTACGTTATTATATAACGGTGGTCAAGACATGACTGTTAAGATAACGCAAACCATTAAGAATGAACCCAACATAATATTTATAGAAGTTGTGATGTAATATAAGACAAACAAAAGATTAACAAAAATGTCCTCTTTACGGGTTTCTCAATTACACCACCCTGACTATCAGAAATTCACGTGTAAATTGGGTGATTTTTTGCAAAGAGGTGACTTTTTTTATCGAAACTTATTAAGGTGATCGTCTAGCAGAATGAGCAAATTTCACCATTTTTTCTCATATCTTCTCTTGCGTTTTTTATTACATTTTTGTATGGAAATATCTCATTTTAAAATTTATTCACCATGTTACATATATTTTAAATACGAATATCTTATTAAAATATCACAAACTAAATTATATAATTTATTAATAAATTACCAAACCTTCGATGTTTTAAAGATGAAGAAAATTGCTCGACTTTATGGGCCTTTTATGACTGAACGGCGTGTTGAGATGTCTTTTTTATTCAATAACATTATAAAGTAAACGTTTACCTTAAATTTGTTATAATTATTGCAAAATCTGTTAATACGTTTACAAGCAATTTATGTTTTAAAAAATACTGTTTTTTAAAAAAAAAATATTTTTTTTGTGGGTTTTTTTCAACTCTTTTTACATGGTTGACAACTTTTTTACTTCAATAGTCAGAAGAATAGATATTATAATTTTACAATAAAAACAAAAAAAAATCAAAATCTTTGTCGATATTCCTGATTTTAGATATTTAATCAAGACGCAACGTATTTATGACACAATACGCAGTGCCTTGATTAAATAGCTAAAATCTGAAATCGAGAATAATTTTTTGATTTTTTTTGTATTAATTTTAAAATAAAAATGTCTATTCCTTTAATTTATTAAAGAAAAAAAGTTATAAACTATTTTAAAAGGATCGAAAAAAAACACACAAAAAATAAAAATAATTTAAAAAACAGTATTTTTTAAAACATAAATTGCATGTAAACGTATTAACAGATTTTTCTATAATTGTAACAAATTTAAGATAATCGTTAACTTTGTAATATTATTGAATAAAAAAGACATCTCACACGCCGTTCAGTCATAAAAGGCCCACAAATTGGAGCAATTTTCTTCATTTTTAAAACATCGAAGGTTTGGTAATTTATTAATCAATTATTTAATTTAGTTTATGACATTTTAATAAGATATTCGTATTAAAAATATATGTAACCTGATGAATAAATTTTTTAAATAAGATATGTCCATACAAAAATGTGATAAAAAACGAAAGATAAGATATGAGAAAAAATTGTGAAATTTGCTCATTCTGCTAGACGATCGCCTTAAGGATCATATTGGAACAAAATGGCCGCGTCTATTCCCACGGAGCTCTTCTGCCGTGAGATACAACATTCCCCGGAGCACGTTCGTCCATATTATAGATGTTTCTTACTTTTAAATAAACTTTTCTGTATCAGACAAACACATCCAGTTATGTACGGCTGAGGAACTGCGTGGGTTTAGACATAATACTTTTTTTTTTATTTCTTAATAGAATGAAAGTTTTATACCTACGTTTATAAGTTCCAATTAAAAAACAATCATCTCCGTAAAATATCATCCAATTTCTCAGGGCGACGTATAAATTAAATTAAATAAAATAATAATAAAAGATACAGTAGCCGGCAAACATTTTGAAATTTAACGGCGTAGTGGGAGAAAATTTACGCATGTACCATTCCACCAAAGAGATCCAAATTTTGTCTTCGGCTACCGCCCACTACGCCAAAAAATTTCAAGAAGTTTACCGGCAACTGTACATGGCATTATCGCTTCCAGCGAACTTTAAGTGTGTGTGTTTGACATTGATATCATCTCATAGATTTGTCGGTAAACATCGGTATGTATCAGTTACTCCATTATACTATATTCTGTATCTGAGAGCAACTTCTACCATGTATACGCACCAAAATAATGTCACTACGTTTTATTCCTATTGATGCCTAGTCCATGTTATTCCAAGATTACTTTCTCAAAGATTTAAATTTCTAGCAAAGCCAGATTATCCTCGAATAATATCTAGTGACTAGTTATATTTTTTTTTTTTTCAATTCAATTCGTTTATTCAATGTTACAATGTTACAATGTTACAATGTTACAATGTTGCAAAGTTTACAAAGTTTACATTTTATTAAATGTTTATTCAATGTTACAAAGTTTACAAAGTATTACAATTAGTGTTTACAAAATTAAATGAAGCTTTTTTCATTGTTGCTGAGAGTCTTGGCAGCAAGTAAACACTACAATTGATTTGATGCCCTGCCTGCTACACTAGTAGTTTACTGTATTATAAGCAGACAGTGCTCTTCCAGTAGTATAATGTTCAAGAATATTTAGTATTTATATAACATTTGTGAATCAATATTATTGCCAATTAAAATTGAGTAATAGTAATAATTAAATGTTTACAATCTAATAATGGTGTTAATTAATTCTATTATAGACAAAGGAAAAAAATGATCTGAATAGGATATTTAATAAAATAAAATAAAATAAAATAAAATAAAACAATTAAAAGTTTTTAGAAAGATGAAAGTAAATGTTCTTGTAGGATTAGTATTTTTCAAATTTAGTTTATATCATGGATTTTAGTAGGTTTTGGACATGCTTCCTTCCCTTTTCATGCAGCCATAGTTTCACTTTTGAAGAAAAATATGCGAGACTATGGCTACAAGTTTTTAGTGTAGTGTTAAGAGTATTGAATATTTTTGGTGCTTGGAAGAGGTGAAATCTTTGTGAAAATGTTTTTGTGAATTTTGGTACAAGATATTCGCTGTTCACCTGTGCCCTTGTTGAGTGTGAGTGAGTTATTTTTTGGTGATCTTGTTTATGTCGGAAAAAATATTTTAAAGTGTTGAGTAAATATATTTGATTGATGTCCAGGACGTGACATTCTCTGAAAAGTTCTTCTGAAGGAAAACGAAATGGCTTTTTATGAAGAACTCTCAATACCATTTTCTGGGCTTTGCTTAATGCATCTAAGATAGTAGAAGCTGCACCACCCCAACTGACAGTTGCATAATTAATGAGTGAGTGACACAGTGCATAGTATACTATTCTTCTTGTCGGTGCGTCGAGTACATCTCTAATTTCTTTGAAAAAATAAACTAGCTTTCTTATTCGGACTGTGAGATTCAAAATATGTTTTCTCCAGGTTAGATGCTGGTCTATGTACACACCTAGATATCGTATATCTTCCGTTGTCTGCAGATTAGTACAATCACAGGGTTTATCTTTTGATTGACATGTGTGAATCTGTAGATTTTTGGGCTGTTTTATTACTGTTCTTTTACTGATGGAGAAGCACATGTATTTTGTCTTTGAAGCATTTACTGTTAGTAGATTTTTGTCAAGCCATGCTGTTATTCGATTCAATCCGCTTTGTGCCTTTTTTAAAACATTTTCCCAGGAATCATCTTGAAAAAGAAGCACTGTGTCATCTGCAAAAGAAATTATTTTACCGTTTTCTAAATTGGAGTTACACATTTCATTGACATATATGAGGAAGAGCGTGGGTCCCAAAACACTTCCTTGCGGTACTCCGTATGATGTTTTGTGGAGGTTGCTGCAGTGATCGCCCGATTTAACCACCTGAACCCTGTTATTTAGATAATCTTCAAACCACGCCAAAGCCGTTCCCCTTATTCCCAAAGCTGATAACTTGTGCAGCAGCAGTGGATGAGACACCGTATCGAAGGCTTTGACTAGGTCCAAGAAGATCCCAATACAACGTTTGTCTTTATCTAATTGTGTAACTAAGAATTCCGTTAGTTGACATTGTGATGAATTTAACCTGCCAACCTATTACAAGAAATAAGAAATAAAATAATAATTATATCGAATATCTCCAAAAGAACTATTTAAGATTAATTTATTACTTGTGTTGTGAGAGTCACGACTGCGCCACTGACGACAGGACGTCGATTCAAAAAATAATAATATTATTCGTATTGGAGAAAAGTTTCACTACACCCATGTAGACGCGTAAATAGGTGTTGGCTCGTGATAGGCCTGATTTGTCACATGATAGAAATTAACCAATGAGATCTTTGGTGGAAGGGGAAGCTTCTAGAAGGAATTTCCGATGAAAAAAAGTTTATAAGTGGGTGTTGGAGCGTTAACTCGAGAGTTTTTTGGAGGGTTTTGAACCGAGAGGCCACGCTGGTTTCGTTTTTTTTCGCGCGTTTTTACGTTATCAGAGATATAGTTTCCAAAGCAATTTGTCTCGGTATTTGACAATCAGTTACGAAAGCATCCAAATTCATCGCTGTTATAGCGTCAAAATGTCAGTATTAAAATATAGGATTATTACAAATGCCTGTGACTTGCCGCATTTTCGAAAGATAAACAAAATTTTATCTGTTATGACGCCATCATACAAGCGTCAATATAGAGCGAAATAATTAACGTCTGGTTTAGAGTCGAAATTTAGGGATGCGTTACTTAGTCTTGTGCTTCGATTGTTTTAAAATCATTTTTGAATCTAAATCGGGATCTCATTATTGGAATAAAAACAGTTAGGATTCTTTTAAATGTATTTATAACCATCGAGAGAATGAAGAAGAGATATGTGCCAAATGGGAAGCTGGAGGAACAAGATTCACACTTATGCAGAGTCTGGAGGAAGGGCCTTCTGAGCTACGGATTCAAGCCACTACAAGATTTCAGGATGAGTACCTTTTTAGTCTATATAATAGTATTGTTAAACTGTTTCTAAATGTTCTAAAATTTTTCTAAAGCAAATTTATCTACAGTTAATATCGAAGTAGGCAGTATATTCTTAGGAAAGATACATATTTAATTTCATTAAGCATAATTCAAATCATTTGAAAGAGGATTTAAAATGTAGTCGAATTTGGTTGTTTTGAGATTGCGTCGTTCGACCCCTGGGAGACGTTCAATCATGAGGACAAAAATCCATAATTACGTGCATATTCTCTATATATAAAGAACTGGTTCTAACTAGAGAATTTCAAAAAGTACAGATGGGTCATTCCTCAATGGGGCGAAATTACACCTGTACTTGATTGAAGGAAGTAACTTCTAGGTGAGAGCGCTGTAGTTGCGAAATAGTTAATTCCGACTTGTATGAATATGAGAAGAGACAGTGTTTGACTGAAAGCGGTAACCAATTCATTTTTAGATTCATTATAAATAATGCAGTTAGGATTGAAATAACAAGACTCGTCTTGCGATGGCATCGTTCAGTTTTGGTGGTAGCAAGCATGGAGTATAAAGACCATGATATACGTCCGACAATGGGTTTATAAGTAAGGCTTTATATACCTAAAAAGGAGACTGCCCGAAATAACTCATTAGGTATGACGTTTGGTCCGAAGTCTGTGTTGTTGACCCCCGGAATTAGTTCGGCGTGATTTCTGATGGATCAGTTATACTAGAACAACCAAGAGTTATCCAATATATTTTAGATTCATTATAAATAATGCAGTTAGGATTGAAATAACAAGACTCGTCTTGCGATGGCATCGTTCAGTTTTGGTGGTAGCAAGCATGGAGTATAAAGACCATGATATACGTCCGACAATGGGTTTATAAGTAAGGCTTTATATACCTAAAAAGGAGACTGCCCGAAATAACTCATTAGGTATGACGTTTGGTCCGAAGTCTGTGTTGTTGACCCCCGGAATTAGTTCGGAGTGATTTCTGATGGATCAGTTATACTAGAACAACCAAGAGTTATCCAATATATTTTAGATTCATTATAAATAATGCAGTTAGGATTGAAATAATATGACTATGGAGTGGAAAAAGACAAGAACCAATCTATTTTAATCCCATTAGACGTAATTCAAATCATTTGAACGCAAGAGAGGGAGCGAATGAAGTGGGTTGATTGTTTTGGGTTTGCCCCGCTTTTTGCCAAGGAGACGTTCAATCATGAGGACAAAAATCCATAATTACGTGCATATTCCCTATATATAAAGAACTAGTTCTAACTAGGGAATTTCAAGAAGTACAGATGGGTCATTCCTCAATGGGGCGAAATTACACCTGTACTTGATTGAAGGAAGAAACTTCTGGGTGAGAGCGCTGTGATTTCGAAATATTTGATTCTGACTTATATGAACGGGAGGGAGAGAAAGTGAATCGGGTTATTAATTATGCGCAACCGATTCAGGATACACCCCTGAATATTGCGATTTCGTTCGGACGTTAAAAAATGCTTCAACGATATTTGAAATAAAGTATTCCCGTTATCTACACGAATTATTTTGCTCAGATAACTCGTTTAATTATTGTATAAATATAGTCACATGGTCATAGGAAGTTGGTGAGGTAGATTTATTCACTACGCTTTGGATATCTATGAATGTATTGACACATGGTTAATATATTCTGTTCACGTGGAATGTTCCATTGGTTAAACATACTTGTCTTCATTCTACGAGGAGGAATTCACATTTTCATTTACCAAGAAATTATCTTTATACTCCACAGAGGATAAATTGCAATAATCAGCTTTAAACTAATAACCAACATTCTTCTAGACGCAAGGACCCCTAAAAAGAATTAGATGCCACTATTAATATCTTCCAACTTAATCTTTAGACGCAAGTGATCCCTAAAGTTTTGGTATACCTTGGATTTACATTTTCCTCGGAATGCTGACGATTTGTCGAGGCAATGGAACATACTACGTGGCTATATCAAGATTTAGCTTCGGGTTGTTTATCAAGGTAAAGGAAACGCCAGAGAAAATGTATAGAAGGAAGTTTTTCATGGCATTTTAGGGGCGGGACGATGGGGCCCCTTTAGCGCGGAAACCGAGGATATGTCATTACCCACGGACATCAATCCTCCTTTCCATAGATTCATTTTTAAAAACTTGTTAAATAAATTCCTAACGAGAAAAGTGAAGTTCTGTTAGCGACAGACACCACATACTCGGAAGTAGACCTATTTTCAAATTATTAGACTCTCGGTTTGCAGATAAATACAGTTTCTACCAAGATAACCAATCCAGAGGCGAATCACTGAAACAATCTGATTATGTGTTTTTCTCCAAACTATAAATTGTATATAGAAGCAGCCAACAAAAGTAAGCAAATTTAAAAACAAAATGATATGTAAATGTGCCTTTTCTTTCAGATATTTTACGTTTCTGTTATGGTTAGTTATTCCAGTAAATGTAAACTCTAAACAATAAATTTTATACGTATTGTAGTCAAGTCCGAATTAAAATTATAAGTATATTATTATCTTTGTATGTGTAAATATAGAATTTCCAACACGTTTTCTGAAATATTAGGGTTGCCACGTGCGTCACAATAGAGGGGGAGTTATAGACTAAAGACGATATCACGAGCCAATAACTTAGACGTTTCTATAGTAATTGAGTGAGAGTATAGTGATTTATTTATTTATAAATTAGGAAAAAAACGACATCATGAGCCATTTAATAGATAATCTAGTATAGAGAGATATCCTGGTAAACTAGGATAAAAGCCATTAGGTAGTATTTGCATTTAGAATGAAACTTGCGATAACTTAATAGGATTTTGATATTAATTAAACATCGATAAGAAACATTACGACCGCATCGCGTTCTTACAAAATAATCCTTTCAGTTCATTCAAAACGGATAATTCTAACCTTTTATATACGTAGAGATACTTATAGGTTATTATCTATTTTATAATGTGTATTTCGGAACAGTACGATCGAGATCAGTAAGAGTATTTTAGGTTGCGTATCTGAATTAGAACTTATATTAGATGGTTTATTAATTTCGGTTAGATTTAAAAAAAAAAATTTAGTTGGTAGCTTCGGTTCGGTGAGCCAAGGCTCAACCACCTTATACACGGTTAGGTCAGGTTTTTCACAACATATTGCATCTTCTGTTGAGAGTTTTGGTTGAAACCCGTATTGATTGTTGGAGATTATTTTGTGAATATCCAGGTATTTCAAAAGACGTACTTTAACTATCTTCTCTAAGATTTTAGAAAAAATACTTAGGAGCGATATAGGTCTATAGTGGCTCGGATTACGGGGATCACCACCCTTGAATATTGGACAGATTCTAGCCAGTTTTAGTGCATTTGGAAAGATACCCGTTGAGAGACTTTGATTGAATATATAACAAAGAGGCTTACTTAATTGGTCTTTATTATACTTCACCACTTTTGCTGTTATCTCATCATTTCCAGGGGCACTGTGAGACTTTAGATTACTAATAATTGCAGCAATTTCATGACTGGAGGTTGGAGCAAAGAAAAATGAATATGGACTTGCTGAATTTAAATTTGTTTTGAGGTTTTCTTCGGTAGTTTTAAGACGAGACAAAATATTTTGTGCTAATTTTTTACCAAGCGAAGCAAAATGCCCGTTTACATTATCTAGCACTTCAGTAATAGCCTTATCCTCAGTAGCATGATTTTTGTTTGGAATCAGCATATCACATATATCCTTGCTTCTAGTTTTTTGTGTAGAAGTCATTTCTCTTATAGTTTCCCATGTTTTCTTTTGCGTCATGTTGATTTGCTTTTATAATATTTTTGTAATATAAGTGTTTGGCGGATTTGACCGCTCTATTACAAATATTTCTATACTTTTTGTAAAAGTTTTGTAAGCCGACATTTAGAGGGTTAAGTTTAGACTGTTTGTGTAACACATCTCTCTTATTTATGCAGTTAACTAAACTTTCAGTTATCCAAGATTTCTTAATTTTTTTCCTCGATTTATTAGAAATATGTTCTTGATTTTTTTATGTGGCTTTGTAGAATATACAGAAATTTTGAATATGATGTATTAGCATCATTAGTCTCGTATACTGGTAACCAGGTTTCTTTTTCCAAGTCCTGTTTTAGCATTTCAAAATTTAGTTTGTGTCGGGGTTTTGTATAAGTTTTTGTATTTATTTTTTGTGTTCCAATGTCAATCATTACTGGAAAGTGATCCGTGATAGTAGTTACACATACAATTCCTTTCGCCAAGAATTTGCTTTTAACCATAATGTGGTCTAAACATGCGTTACCTCTTGTTGGGTTGTTGATGGCAGGAACGAAACCTTGTTCAGCTAACATGGATAGGTATTCAGATGCGTTTGAGGTGGGAGTACTTGCAGTTATGTCAATGTTTATGTCACCTGCAATGATCATTGTTGGATTTTTGGCCATTGTGAGTAGCTCTTCATAAAGAGAATTTGTGAATTCATGCGCACTTTGGAAGGACGGTGGTCGATAAATCCCATATATGTAGGTACCGTTACACAAATTAATTTTTAAACAATTGGCGTCACTTATATCCGGTTCAGTTACTTCGAAATTTATATTTGCTTTAATGTATGTTACAACCCCGTCATTTTGGTTATAATGTTTGGAGG
>JADDOH010014201.1:0-21411 GCA_016648135.1 Agrypnia vestita | reverse complement strand
TTGCGATAACATTCAACTTGTTTATATGTACCGTGCTACGTAACAACAGCTATGTAAATCAAATATTTACATACCGACTTTCGTATATGAGTAAGTGTAATGTCTGTACCATGGCGGAAAATTATGCTAATGTGTTACAGATCACTACAAATTTATATTGTTTCGAATAATTATTACAAAATCTAACATTAAATTTATTGATTTGTGTGGCAGGTAATCAAGTTATTGTGATTATTGTACTAACAATAGTAATTTTGGTTTAGTTTCAATCAATAATTTAAGGGGATACACCACACTAGAGGAAATGTATTAGGTAGAATTTGGGTGATTTTTCAAAATATTTTGAGATTGTCCAAATTTTTAAAGAACACAATGCTGAATTTTACCTCCAGGGGGACATCATTAATCAAGATATATCAAAATATGGGGATAAAATACAGTATTGTGTTCTTGAAGAATTTGGACATTCTCAAAATATTCTGATTATTGAAAAACTGGTCTATAAAGGAGATAAGAAAATGAAATAATTTTCAGGCGTATTATAATATCTCATTATTAATATTATGTATTGGATTGTGGGAAGGAAAAGCTTTCGACTGCAGGTGACGGTAGTGAAAATACAACTCCCATACGAAAGAAGTTTTGCAAGTTAAACATATATACAACTTTATTTTACTCTATCATAAATGGAATTGGTGAACGTTCCATTGTTTAAAGTGATCACTTAAACTAACCGTAAGATAGGTCGTAAGCCCTATGAACACCCAAAAGACTTTTATTTCCCATATAAAAAAAAAGCTTCGTCTCTATGAAACATCTATAATATAAAAATCTTGTATGATTTTTATTGCCTCTTATTTAGGTAAATATTTAACTTTTATTTTACTAGAAATCTTTTGGAAAAAAATGTCCACGTCACGTTTGCTTCCATAGAGCTCCTCCTTCGTGACTGGCATGCAAATTATCCCAGTGTACGTTTGTGGGAGAACAAAGAAAAGATTATATTTATATAATTTAGAAACTAAATATCTACAATGTAGCCTATGAATTTTTGATCCAATAAAGTATTTGTTAAAAACAACCCTATACAAATTTTTTCAGTTGGTTCCTAATTTTATAAAAAACATTTTTTTCTGTATCGGAAATGTTTTATTTTAGATATTTTATTTTTTAATATGTACGTGTTCGTCTTTTAAGTCTCGAATAAATGAGAACTTTAAGAGAACCGAGACAAAACAATCAAGATTAGATGTTAGATGTTGCGAATAGAGACTCCTCACGGACCATGTGGACCAACCAGAGATTTGATCGTAATGACATACGTTATCACACGCCGGATTAATTTTAAGGAAGGCTCCATACATCCGTAAAGCCTGGCCATCTCAGCATGAAAATAGCAGCTTGATCACACAGCCTGATTTAAGGTTTCGACTGTCCGGTGCGATATCGTCATTGCGACGGAGAGCACACACAACTCGGAGATCATCAGGTTATCTTGCACTCATTTGACAGCACCGTAGTGGGTCCGTTTTACAAATGAGAATATACACTAACAATTAGAATGCACACACTGATGAAAACATTGTTGATGTATCTAAAGAGCAAAATAAACTCACCACAATTGATTTTTGATAGACCTGTGGACACTGACCTATTAACAACCTGGCGAACAAAAAAATGGCAGCGACAGAAATTCTGTCGATACCCTAGCGGCAGTGCCAATAATTTTCCGGCGTAGTCACTGTTGAAAGGCAACGTTGCAAGGTATTTATCTTTAAATATTCATCAAAATCCAAATTAAGATTTAAATGGTTACATTCTAAAATACATATAAATCTTCATAAACGTAAAGGGGAGATTAGATTATTTAAAATAAATAAATATAACGTTAAAGGATAGATTTAAAATATTACATAAATTAAAAATTGTATTAAAAGAAGACTTGAAGGATATTATTTTACAAGCTTTATTAAGCTTTACCTGTCTATCTGACAGGTGAAGCTTAATAAAGGACATATTCTTATCAATATTTGAAGCACTTTCTGGTCAACGATCGTCCTGAAATTCCACAAAGAGACGTATTCTCGATGACAGTATAAAAATCATTAATTATTTTTACAAAATCACTTAATTATTCAAAGAATTAAGTAAAATGCTGACGAGTTATTCAATCTGCAGTTGTTCTCTTGGAATGTATTATTTCTAAATCAACGTTAGAATTTTGAGGTATATAGCATTTTTAAAATATTTTATTTATTTATTAATTAACACCCTATAGGGCTTTTACAATAGAAAGGTATACTGTACATTAACAGAATAGGTATATAGTTTAGAGAATAAAAAAAAAAAAATATATATATATATATATAATAACATTTGAAAAAAAAAACATGTTTTACAGCACTGGTGGGGGGTTATTTCTTCTTTAAGTATATTTATGAGAAACATGAAATAAAATTAGAATTGATTGCAATATTTTATACGACAAAAACTAAGATTTGGGACATATTATTTGATTTAAAAAATTAATTAAAATACGCTTTAAAGGAAGAATATTTTAACGGTTTGAAATAACAAAAAAAATTATGAAAAAAGGATCAGTATTAAGACCAACATGCGTATATCTGTAAAATTTTAAGTGTGTATCGATAAATAAAAATATGTTCTACATTTTATTACACGATTGAGATTAGGTTGTCTTGATTTAGTGACTGTCACAAAATCTATTATGAATTCAACATTTTTTCTTTTCTTCGAAATTTTTTCAAAATGCGCCTGGCATTCTAATAAATTGATAATTTACAAAATAAATTGAAATTGTAACGCAATTACACAAACTCTATTATTCTCCCAGGGTCTAAGTTGCGCCATCTGTTGTGGACCTCGTTTATTGACCGTGTCCACCAGGGAGGAACAGTCGGACCCGGAAACGGATACAAAGAGCAAGAGTATAATTATTATAATTGCATAATGGTCCGAATGAACTTACGCTTATTGAGCAACAACATCGCCTTCGATATTCCTGATACGATTTATCAACTTTCAGCAAATCAAAAAAATAATCAGTACTTTTTTTCTGATCACACTTTTAATATAATTAAAAAATAAAAAAACAAATTATGTGTATTAGAATTAATGAAGAGCAAAATGTAAAGGTAATGAGTTTTATGTAAAGGTAATGAAAGAAAACTGAAGTGGTACAGCATAATATGGCGTATACATATGTATATATGGTTTTCGGTGTGAATTATAAAAAAATAATTGAATATTTCGGCGTTAACTTTGTGGAAATCCATTATGAACAAATTATGAAATAAAACAATGAATTTTGTTTTTTCCCACTTATATTTGAGCACTTGTTTCACTACATGTTTCGGAAACGTCCGTTTCCTTCATCAGGTGAATTAATAATAACATAAATGTACATAAACAGACATACGGCCTAAAACAAAATAATTTAGAAACACTTGAAATTCATAAAAACCTAAACACAACAAATAACATAATCAACAATCAAATACAACCCTTCACATCACCCCTTCTTACAATGTTCCCGATCTCCCACCACCTAGATACTCCCTCCACTTCTACCGAATCCACAACCCATACACCAGACAGCCACTCCCACATACCTCAGTCTTAATTCACCTGATGAAGGAGATGGACGTTTCCGAAACGTGTAGTGAAACAAGTGCTCAAATATAAGTGGAAAAAAACAAAGTTCATTGTTTTATTTCATAATTTGTTTATAAAATAATAACCTTATTTAAAAATTATATAATGACAAACATCAATAAAACGTCAACATTTTATTATATAAGACGTCGCAAATAAAACGGCGTATAATAAAGTTTAATCCATCAACCAAATATTTACAAACTAATTAAAAATAGGATAAAATTAGTGGTACGCTGGAATAAAGCTTGAACTACCAACTCTTGATAAGTGTCTTTACCACTTTACCAACTTATCAAATATTTTGTTACTGTAAATTAACTTACATGTAAAATATTTTTTAATTGTCTCGTAATATTATACCCACGTTATCAATATTATCAATAGAAAATACTATAATTTTAAAAATTCATTGAAGAATACTGGAAACAATACACACATTAAAAATAGTAATAAAATGAATGATGATGATGATTAATACCAAACTATTGGTATAACATTGTATTTTGTTTTTAAGGATACAAAAAACACTATTTTGTTTTACGAAGAAAATGGTAAAGACAGTGAATGGCGAGGAAATACGATAACTAAGATAAATGTGCAGAACGATCACGTATGACTAAAAAAGATCGAGGATAGTTTTATCAAATGGAGCGGTTTTCTGCTACAGATTAATCAGGGGGATACACCCGTCTACAAGATATGCAAGATTGGTAGAACTCGAAGTTCAAAACTAAAGAAAATAAATCAAAAAGCATCCATCTTAAAATATTACCTTCAAAGTGTTACGTAACCACCAAAATATATAGGCAGAACTAACGTAAATTTCTTGATTTGTACACGGTCTGGTTCCTGGCTGGTACCAATACGTTTAACATGTAAATAATTATAAAAAGGTCAAATAAAATACACTTGGAACGAATTGAATTACAATGCCTTGGTAATTCAATTCGATCCAATTTTATTTTATATATATATAACATTTACGTTTCAAACATACGTAAATGCTATAATTGATTAATACAAATATATTAATTAACATGTTCAGATGATATTTATAAATGATTTAGTGTTCCTATTTAAAATTATCATTAGTATGTTGGACTGCCCTGAATTGATTCAGATGGTCTTGTATAATATACCGAGACAAACGAGACATCACGAAGTGTTCTTTGTAGGGACCCACAGGAATAACTATGCATATTAATTAACACATGCATCGTATTGGAAATAAATTCTCGGAATTTGTAGACATTTTTCGTTGTAGAAGAACACTTAGAGTATATAACAATAGAATAAATTACATTTTAATGGACTAAATTTTGCTTATGATTTGTTCCTCATGTTGTTTACTCCCATATATATTGATCATTTCTATTGTTTAATTATTTTATACTATTTATTTATATTTTTTTTATATTGCTACATTTATTTCGTTATATTTCATATCTTTCATTTATTTCAAATATGTTTAAATATATTGATATTTTTTTATTTTTTTAAAATTATTTAAGTTTTTTATATTAGGTTAATCTTAATAAAAATCTTATTAATTTTCATGTACTATAAAACTAGGGAGTCGATTAATGCTTCGGAAAAGCCTTTCAAATATATTATAGGTAACATATCCATATTCTAAGTGATATCGTACAACAACGCACTAGCTTTCCAACAGGCATTATTACTATAGACAGGTTAGATTACCAACCCACAACAATCTACAAAAATGCGTAGTTAAATACACATTCCTTCTAATTTATAAACTATTGTAGCTAATCATACTTCTAACATAATGCTTCTAACATACTCGCTCGTGTAGAGATATTTTATACATAATATAAAATTCTTTTGTACTTCCTCTACCATAATAGAGTACTCAAGCTTATGTGGCTTCTAAATTATCGAGCCACTCTCTACTTCACACCAAAGAGTTGTAAAGAGTTTTCTCAGTACACGGGTATTTTCAAAAACCCTGGTAGGACGCAGAACAAATCCTAGCATTCTCAATGTATTATTATCACGGACCAGCTCTATGTAATCGTGAAATGTCAGGGTGCAGTAAATAAATCACGTTTAATTACAAAAATACGTATTTAAAATAAAATATTAGATTGATCTGCATTTTCTTGTTTGTCGCATAGTGAAACAAAACATTTAATTAAAATTAGTCCATTTATTGAATCATACATAAATCGTTTTCAATATATATAAAAATTTTTGCTCTTTAAACATATATTTTTTTATATATTTTCGGAAACAGCAATATCAAATTTTGTTTGTCTACTGCACGCAACAATTGTATTAAATAAAAATCAAATATTTTTTTAAGTTATATAGTTTCTTTATGTGGTAGCCGTTTGTATTCTATGTATTTTAATATGGAATAAGTCATTTTTATGACTAAAAGCATTTCTGATTTGGGTATACAGATAGCTTCTTAAAATAAAGTCTGCGAAAGGAAAAATAAACTCTCAATGAAATGAAAATCAAAAATAAGCAAAATTGAATTTGAAAAATGCAAAATCAAAGATAATATTGTGAATACACTGAAACACATAAAATCAACTGGTTTGTTAAGTCTACGATTAAACAACTTCAAATTGCTTCTACAAAAATAACACCAATACTATAACGCTAGAATTCCATAACCAAAAAAGCATTACAAAGAGTATTTATTTATATTTATTTATTTAATCAAACACAGTGAGTACAGAAATACTTATCATTTTTACTATAATTTAATTACTTAATACTTTTATTTTAATTTTTTTAATTTTTCAGTAATAAAAATCATTATTTTGAGTGTCATGTAAAAGATATTCACTGTCTTCTTAGAACTAAACCGAGGACCTCTGAATCTAAATAATAACGATATTGTTAGAATAATGTTTAACCTTAAATGAATCGTTTACAATTTAAATTTCTTAAAAAAAAGAGAAACAAAAACACGCAACATCACACTTTGTTTTGTGGCAAGAACACCCCATGGGGGTGAAAATATAACACAATTTATAAAAACAAAATAAGTTTTGAACAAAAATTGTGAAGATATTTTTGAAATAAAAATATCTTCACCTGGCAATAGACAAAACGAATTCGAAATAAAATTATGAAATATTTTTACACAAATTATTGAGAACAATAGGTAGTAACAGGTATTGATCAAAAATAGTATGCCATGGCATTGTTTATAGTTATAGTGTATTGTAATGTATAGTGTAGTGTAATGTCGATTTCTTACTTATTTAAGCCTTTCGTAGTCGAATACGCGTATCATTTATCGATTTGTATTTTAAAAATTTTTATTTCATTCACCCTTCAACTATAGCTAGACCGCATTCAAAAGAATGTGTAAAAAAAATTTGTGTGTTCTTATGATGCAAAAAATGAACACAAAAGAAGTTTTTCTAGTAAGTAAATAACCTTTTATAAACTAAAAATTATATATTTATTAAGAAGATCATATTGAGGCTTGTAATACGGGCTTGCCAGGCAACTTTCCCCCCGCTTTCTTCTTACCGGACAAAGCTAGGGAATGGTCTTTTGATTGTGGTCGACCCATAGTAACATTAATAACTTCAACAGGTACATTTTAATATTATGGATATCTTACCGAGCATATAACTAACTTACTTACAGAAAGGATAGAACGCCATATCTTGGCACACCTCTTTTGCTTCGCCTACATTCACAATCTCATGCAGCTCTAGGTTGTTGAGGCTTTTAACAAGGGCGTCCTCCAATAACTGATCATGCCAGGTCTTTTGTGGATGTTCTCTTTTCTTGTTGTCTTCAACATCCCTCCATATATTTACTTAATCATCCTTTCCTCGCTCATACGTTCTACATGACCAAACTATCTCAGCACTCCTTTCTTCATTCGGTCTACCACACTACAGTCAGCACTACATTAAATTTTAATTTGTTTATTCCTCACATAGCATACAATGATTTTAAAAAAAACTTAAACTTATAGCATAGAACTATAAGTACGATTGAAACTCTGTAAAATGGTAACTACTTATTATTTTCTTCTTCAAACTCAGCAAAATTATTTTTTGGTGACATTTTAATAATAATTTATAGAAATAAACTTTGTTTACACCACTTTTTTATTGAAAAAAAAATTCAACATATTTCAAAGCCAATGGCTTCTTCATCAGGATAATAAATGTATAATAACAAAATTAAATTTAAAAATCGAAGTATAGATAATCCAAATATTAAAAAGTTATATATGAAAAATGAATAGTAATAAAGTACCTACTTAACATGAAAATAAATTTGAAAGATAACTATTGACAAATATTTTACAAATAGTTATCTTTTAAATTTATTTTCATGTTAAGTAGGTACTTTATTATTATTCATTTTTAATAAATAACTTTTTTAATAATTTGATTATCTATACTTCGATTTTTAAATTAAATTTTGTTAGTGTACATTTGTTATCCTGATGACGAAGCCATTGGCTTTGAAACATGTTGAATTTTTTTCAACAAAAAGTGGTGTTTACAATGTTTATTTCTATAAATTATACATATTATTTGTTACGAGTGAAGTAAATCTACGATTCAGTCCTCCAAATTGATAAACTGTCACAACAATACCCAATTCATCATCTCTTTCAGTACAAGAACAAACCCCGCAGCCTGCAGGGGTCCTTCCTACGCCCTTAATATGCGACTTGTGGAAGCCTCATGAATTCTAAAGGAGCTGAGCCGCAACCAATATTTTTTCATGGCCCAAGTCATTTTTTATACCAAAATTACCAACCTGTTACTCGACTAATAATTCCCCTCGGCTAAGGGTTGCTGGTAAATATTTGTATGGCTAATTTGCAAGTGAAATGAGCAGTTTTATGGGAAACATGCTAAAATTTTTGGTATTTTTTTTTGGTAAAATAATACGATCTTACATAGCAGCTCATGCGAAAGCGCGGAGCATTGTTACCTTTTTCATTGGAATATGAACAAGTTAAATGTTTGAATATGAAATTCCAGGCAGCATGCGAGTACTAAACGGCTTTTAGCAAAATTATTTCTGATGATAGATATTTTATTTTTTTATGTTAATCTGCACAAGTTACTCGTATAATATGATTTTATGTGAAAATTTTAATTATTTTTTCTTTTAGGGTGCACGCACACAGATGAGATATAGCTCTCGAGTTTCTGAGATTTCGTGATAAGATAGGCATGCATCACATGGTTGGTTATTCGGCACAAACTCGACTAAATAAAAAATGACATTTCTCTTCCCTCTCAAAACTATACGATTGCTTGATATAAAAATGAAATTTATATATGATAAAATTGTAATATTAATACGAAAAATGTAAAAAATTACGCACGAAAAAAATATGTAAATAATAAAGAAGACATTTTAAATATTACATTTAAAAACTCAGAACGATATTCTCATTTAGATTGTTGATTTCCTTTTGGTAAAAGAAATAACGGTTGAGTTTGTGTATTTTTTCTTGTGTTATTTCTTCTTGTATAATTTTGTTATCTGTTTGTAGCGACATTTTAACATTTGCACTGAATTATCATTATTTGAACCAATAGTCAATCGTCGCAGAAGTATCAAATCGACAGAATAATTTAGGTAGATAGATCAAGCAATATTGTGAATCTATCGCAATACTCCTTACTCGGGTCAAATAAGGAGGTCAATTGATTAAGGACGCGATACTGCAAACGAAGATAATGCAGCGTATAGCATTGGGTCAAGTATGCACGAACTTTTTGGGTCAACGTGAATACCGAAATCTCGTTACGTGTTTTTTGTTTCTATATAATTTAATGCATTAACCCGACATCGTTTCAATGGATTATATACATTGACATACAACTCATTGATCCGAAGTAGAAGTAATATTTAATTTATGTACACGCAATTTAAAGATTCTGTGGTAAAGGAATGTAGAAACACAAGGGTTTGGCCTGTTTACAAAAAGTCTTAAAAAAAGGAATTGTTTTTAAAATTGTATTTTAAAAACAGGCCAATCCCTTGTTTCTGCGTTCATTCTGATTCTCTTATGAAATTAAGAGGGCAACCAGTGTAGATTTTGTCTTCCTCGATTGTGGTTGACAGTAGACAAGAATATGGTGTGACTTAAACTACATTGACACCAAAATAAATGTTTATTTTTAATAAAACTTTGTAATAAATACACACGAGTTTTATTTATCATGACTATAGGTTCGAGAGGAACAGTTTTTTTCACCATCAGGTTTATTTAATTACAAAGTTTTATAAAGCTCCCTTGAAGTGAGTACTCACAAAAACAGCGGTATATAAATGATCCAATTATTATTATTATTATTAAGTGTTAATTAAAATGATCATGTCGCACTACAAAGTAACTGTTACATTGATCAATAATATATATTCAGGGTAAAATAAAATTAATGTTGCTGTACGAAATTAAACATAATTTATAATAAAAAAGTATTATGATTTATGTTTCTTAATTACAAAAGCATATAAACACGAAGGCAAAAATAATAAACAATTTTCTAATTAATTCGCGAACTTTTACTAATAATTTATTGGTGACCGTATTTTTTAAACTTGTAGCGTGCAACCTAACAGGTAATAAAACAATAAAACGTCGATTTAGCTAGAGTTTCATTTTCATTACCACACTTAAAGTAGTCATTAAAAATTTGCATTCATTTGTGCGACCTCGGAAATTTGGCAAAATTTCAAAAAATAAAAATATATTTATTTAACTCTATTTATTATTTTACTTTCATATATTTTTAAATAAAATAATTTTGATCAAAAAAAAAAATTATCCGAGATGCAACTATTAGAAGAGACCATTAAAATTAACGAAGTATGCATGATTTACATAAAATTATTGCATTGGGCTGTTTTAGTAATAGACCGAAATCAGCTGGATATATTTTATTACCTAAATGTAATGCAAGTCTTACATTATTTCACTTGTCAAGGAATATTATTTTTAAACGCTCTTTCCAATGAAAAATAGACGGAAAAAAGTCATAAAAATTTCAAAACTAAATTAAAAAATGTACTCAATAACGCCATAAAAAAATCCCATCAAAACTAATAAATATATACTTTTAAATGTTTCTTCTTATTTTTCATGTGCCCTGTCGGGTCTCCCCGACGTTCGCAATAACCTGGAAGAACGTTTCCCAGTCCAGGGCAGCGCGGAACAGCTCTTCCACGTTTCTTATCCCGGTCCACTCTCGGATGTATCGCAGCCAGGAATGCGCGAATTTAAAAGTTTACCTTTTTTTTCAATTGATTCAGCAATATTGAAGATTGACATTTTTAAAAATATTGATTGTATTATTTGTATAAATCTACTTGTATTATTTGATTAATTACACGTACATGTTTCGGAAATACCTTTCCATCGTCAGGGTTTTATATTTATGTCAAAATATCAAAATGAATAATTTTGTTTTTTGTTTTTCTAAATTATTTAAAAATTTATTTTTAAATATAATTACTGAAGTTTCAAGTAATCAACTTGCAATTATTGGAAAAATTCTTAGAATCGGGCTACTAGTTAAATTTAGTTGATTATTTATAATATTTTGTGTATTATTACATGTTTTACTAATTTCTAATGATTCTAAATTATTAAATTATTGAAATTGAACAAAATATTATTAATAATCAATTAAATTTAACTACTGGCTGAATTCGAAAATTTTTTCCAAAAATTGCGAGTAATCAAGAACTTTAATATTAAAAAAAATCAAATAATTTTGAAAAATAAAAAACAAAAGAAATTATTCATTTTGATATTTTGACGTATATATAACACCCTGACGATGAAAAGGTATTCCCGAAACGTAGGTGTAATTAATCAAATAATATAAGTAGATTTATTCAAATAATACAATTAATATTTTTAATAAATGTTTGCCTTTTAAAATGTTTACTTGAAATGTATCTAGAAACATGACTTATGTTTCTAGATACATTTGACTTTTATTACGTTATATCCTTTTTCAGTATACTTATATATTTCTACCATTAACCATATTATATGACAATGCCCCACTTTTAAACATGAGAATAAAATTCTATATTAAACATAGGTAAACGAAAAAATTATCATCCTGTTATGCAAATATATGATGTATAATTTAACCAGTATTGAAATGTAATTATTATTAAATTTAAAGTATGATTTTACACGAGAACTATTTTAAAAATTAAGAAAATAACATGTATTGTAAAAAATAAGTTGTTTTACTAGGGTATTTAATTATGCAAAAATAAATACTTTAACTGCAGTATAAATATGTCTTTAATATGTAAAAGGGGGGACATTTTTTGTTTGTGACCCAATCACCTTACTTATTTAAAGAGAGTTTAAGTTCACCACTGTACAATTTCATACTCAGTGGTGTACCCTACGGACCTATCAGAAGCAATCGGAGATCAAACGGCTCCCACTGTTATAATACTAATAATCTTAAAAACTTGCTTCCGCGCGAAAATTCTTAGAAACTCGTCAGGAACATTAATTACACGAACAAACCACCATAAAGTAAGACCGTGAATCAGGAAACAGGAGGTCGTATTTAATTTTTCTCAACATGGAGGTAACGAAACGCGAACACGGCGCGCGCTCCCACCGAACCCGTCCGCGGGGCAATAAAGATAGGCCGCCCCGGGGGCCAGAAGGAGGGCGGTTAAAGGATTCGAGTAACAAAGGGCGCTACATCAGCCGTCTGAAGGACGGGCGGAGATTTTCTCATTTTATTCTCCACGCACTTTATAATACGATATGACGTGAAGATGAAAACTCCAGACCCCGGAAGCCACGCGATTTTCCGGCGGGCGAACTCCCCGGCCACCCCTGCGCGGGGTTACGCCCGGTTCACACGGGATAAGATTTGTTCGACTTTCATCACATTTTTAACCCAATATTTTTCCTCATGCATATCGCAATAACACGGTATTATAAGAAGCGGTATCCCTCTTTTAGAAGATTGAAATGAAAAGACTCGCCAATGTGGATGCATCAGAAGGTACACGAATGTATGAAGAGGCTCGCTTGTACTGTCCGGTCTCTCTTTGGTGTCGGATTTGTGAAAATTAGATATATTTTCTTTTTTACCTGCTGCAACGAACGTTGCTTCTAATACGTGAGGGTTTCTGCGCGGAAAACCAAAAGGCTAAGTTGGAAAAAACACCAAATGTGCGAGCGTGACATAATTTTTACACTTATACAAACAATTCAATGTCATATTAGAAGATCTATTATCATTTTTTTTAATTTATTCTTTGATATTATAACCATTATTTGATCAATGATATAAGAAAAATGTTTTTTTTTTTAATTTTTACATCAATAAATATTATCGTAAATTCATCTTTAGAATTCGATTTAGAATCATTTGTATTGGTGCGTAGTCAAAAATTTCCCCAATTTTCACTGTTGAATTTGCGATGATTTTGATGATAGCATCGTAATTTCAAATGACAAAGAAAGCCATCCATGTTTCAATTTATCGCAAATTTATTTGTTTTGTTGGTAAAAAACACAAATACGTGCTGAAAGTGGTCTGTTGATTTTTGGAATGCGCGGTAACTTATGTTAACTGCTCGGGATTGTCCAAACTGCTGCGCAGCTTTATAAAATTAAGTGAGGTTTTGTGTATAAATTAGGGGTTATTTTTAAAGGTAAGGTAAAAATCATGATAAAAGACATGGTATTGGCATTTTTGGAAAAATAATTTTATTCCATTAGTGTTTAAATATGAATATGATGTGAAGATTTTTGAAACAAGATTAAGTTTACACATTTGCAAGCATTGTTCTGGCATTTAGTATATTCAGTGTGAAGTGGAAAACCAAACTGAGTACAAAACAGCTGTAAGCTATCAAATTATCTGTCACTGGTTATCTTTTCAATAAATCCAATGCCATGGCCATTACATAATATATGTAACATAATATACTTAATTGTCATCTAAAAATAAAATTATAAACATATGATAAACTAGCCAGATACGCAGGCACCCGGTGTGTGATTCCAGACCGATGTTTCTATGTGTTCTTTACTTCGTATAATAATATTTTCAATAGCAGAAATAAATAATAAGTTACGTAAATTTATATTTAAAAAAAATAGAGTAAAATAACAAAAATAATTTATATTCTGCTAGGATTCAAATCATGAATTTTCTGGTCCGCAGCATAATAATGCATTTTTCTAAGCGATACGATGGTTTACACGCTGAGTTTACCATTAAATTGACTCATGTAGGTATTGTACGTTTTTAAATGTCAATAAAAGTAGAAAAAATCCGTGTAACGATGATCATTGACCATTCTTTTTTTCAAAAAAAATTCACTACAAAAACTGTTTCTAATGAAAGTACAAGAGCCCAATCTTCATGATTATTTAATTATACGTAATAGAGATGGTCTTATTGTTATTTAGCCGATTACACATAATGAATGGTAACTGAGATATAAATTTTGTCTAGTACCGATGGTTGCCATTCATGAATACAATCAGATACAAATCTCAAATAAACTTTAAGTGTGCCACCGGTGAAAATACCATCCTTTATATGTTATTTATTTAATTTCCCAAAAATCAACAATAGGATAACGCACAACCTCAATTATGGGATCTTCGCACCTCTACTTTAATACTTATATTAAACATGTAGTCTTTCCACTTAGTTGATGCCACTAAGATCTCAACCCCGCCACATTAAAACAGGATAACAAAATGGTTAACACCGGAATGAAACCATGTGTAGAGTTTATCTTATAATCGCCGCACGTATAAATATTGCACAGGAAATGAGATGCTGTCAGTTGAAGTACTGCGCATGCGTCGATGGTTTTTCTCGGAAATGAACCCACAATTTTCCTTAAAAAATAACAAAACGGGTAAAACAAAATGAAAATTATTAAATTTTGATTAAAAAAAGTCAACAATAAATTAATGTTTTCAGTGATTTATTTCCGTGCTCTAAAAAAATATTACATTTAAATATTCATAACTTTCTAACATTGTAGGCATAACGCATTTTTAAATAATTAAATTTATTATTATTAATTTTAATAAATAATAAAACTGAACATGCGACTTTTAAGGGAAAATTGTGAGGAGTGTCTTTGGACTAGTTTAAAAAATTACTGGCTATCTATGCATTGTGAGTTAAGGGTCTCTATTTGTATTAAAATAGGAAGGGCCAAAATTTTGGACCAATAATCTATTCAAAGACGTATCTGTCTTAGAAATCCAATATTGAAGAGAAATTAATTTGTGAAAACAAACAACCTTAATATTTATATGAACCACACTGATAGTTTTTATATTACTTAGTCTACTGGTTTCGATACTGACCTCTATCTTCATCAGGACGGACACACAATAACTTCCATAAATTAAATTTGTATGAGTCAAGTATGAGGTGGGGGTTTAGCCTCATCTCTGATGGGAGATAGAGGAAAAGGTTGACAGTAAGACATTGAAAACATGAATATATTAAATAATTGATTATTCCATAAATGAATATGTTGTTAATTGTTAAGATTAGGTATTGAGAGACTCTTTTACTTCTAAAATTTCTAAATTGTCAGTCTAAGGCTTCTATAATTTTAACGTAAAATTTCAATGCCGTTTTTTAAGTGTGATGTGTCTCCAATACATGGTTTGAAAATTCTGAGATATTATAATTTTACAGACATCTTAGATGTTCTTTTGACAATTTTTAAATTAAAGAATATAATTTCATAAAAATCCGCACTTTAATTGTAATGTTAGATTATTTATGAATAAATAGCATATAAAAGTGAGGCACCTCAATTTTATTCTCCGGGTATACCGGAAGTAGACCAAATTGGAGAGGATTGGTTGATATCAACAGTAAACAAAAACAACAACACAATCAGTTTACCTATGCATGTTCGTGTACAGGATTACCAACATCACATGTACTATAAAATAGCCTCGTATTGTGGGATCCCCTCGCTATTCGCATTTTGTAGCGTCTCCGCCTCTCGTGTGCATTTCAGTGGGAAAATAGCCTTATTCGAGAGGCGCATTCTCTCCCGAATACGTCACATATTCAGCGGTCCCTTTGCTCTTTCCAGTCTCGATAGCGCGTTTCTCGATGTTTCATTTCCATTTTTTATTTCTCATTTCATTCCTTCACATTTGAGATTTTCTCGCATTTCGCAGATTGCGGCTCATTTGTTAAATGCCTAAAGAGCAGGTACTCTTCCAATTCATACGATTTTATGCTATCTTCTCTCAGCCGTCAAGTGCTCCACACAAACTTGAGCAATCGTTGTACCGTTCAGCTTTTTTCCTGCCCAAAATAACCCGTATAAGACACTTTTCGGAATTCGATTATCGCCTATGTCTACACAATGTACTGTCTACCTCAACCTTGCTTTCAAAATATCTCTTAGATTCGCTGACATTTAGAGCAACATAGAACTGTAACTTTGGATACATAATCGATCCAGTGGGTCTTTGTATTTTGGCGCAGAAATTGTTAGTGGAACATTTTCAGATTCTCAACTTGTTTTAGCTAAAATACGAAGCTGTGCATGTGAATTTGATAAGATTGAGTATGTTGTGCTGTAAAATAAATTATTTTATTACCAAAACTTACAAAAGCTTACTACAGGCTACTTCCTCTAACCCGCAGCGTCCCCGACACAAAAGTCCTACATAAAGAGCTCTCTCAAGAGCATTAACAACAAAGTCCTTCTTTATTTATCCATAATCTTTACAATTCTCACGTACAGCAAAGTCCACATAAAATATACGTTCCAAAATATACCTTATATTCAGACACAATATCCAATCTCAGTAGTTTGTGAGACTTACGTTATTCTACCGGGAACGGTAAAACACGCCAAAGATTAACGAACACATCCCAAACCAAGCCACAAAATTCTATCAGTATCTTCCTTACAACCCGTGTCCCGTAATCTCATCCCGTGGTTTCAACGACCCCACCGCAGTTCCTGACCACATCCTCCAAATTTGCTTCCTTTATCGTCCAACTCCCATTCTTTAAAGAATTGAAGAAAAAGGTATTTAATTAGTTCACACTAAAAAATGACTAATAAAAAAAAAGCACTTTATAAGCAAACTATTTATAGGAACGTACTTAGAAAAGAGTGCAATAAATGAAGTCCATAATTATTCTTTTGATTATCGTAACATTATAGATATTATTCATGATAATCACAAAATTGTGTGAAATACATCAACTAGATTTTCTCTAAGTGGGTTTAATAATTATTTTTATCAATGGAATCTCTCATAGATAGGTGACTTTTAAATCTCGAATATTTACATAGATTGGGAGAAATCACCAACAATTAATAAATTGAAAATTAAGAAATTAAAAAAATTTAACTCTGGTATTAATTGGCTAAAAATATTATTATTTTCATTCACTTTTCAAAATATTTCCGTTAAAACCACCCTTATAAATATAATTCCAGTTCATTTCATTATTACCTATGTATTTCTACCTTATCAATTTTAAAATTCTTCATTTAAAATAGTCACTTTAATACTTCACCGGCCAATGAGAGATTCTTTTACTCTTGAAAATTAAGTAGTAAAATATAAAATTATTATTATGCTAATGCAGAGGTAACTTAGTTTATGTTTTTTGCCCAATTTAATGATCGTGTCTAATGTCAATACTTTAGAAATGGAGCTAATGAATAGCGTATAATGAATAATTGAGGAAAGAATACATTTTTTTATTTTTTATTTAATAGATAAATACATTTTTTTGCAATAAATATATTGACAGTTTTTACAATGGTATTTCTCTTCTACATGAGTTATTTAACTCATGAGTAAGAGAGGATTTTTATATATTTTACATTATTTTTTTACATTACAATATATTTTAAATATATGAATAGTAAGTAGTACATGCTTTGTACCTATATATAAGAAGAAAAAATAATTATTAATATGCGATAATCTTAATGCAATTATATGAGAAAACAGTAGAATAAACTTATAATAAGCAAAAAATTAAAAAATGAATATAGTAAAGAGAAAAATAATGGAAAATTTTAATCAAGACAATAACAGTATACAGAATAAATAATATTAAATTTAAAACTATGTATTATTTAAGAGATATTCTCAGGAATTCTATAATAAAATTAATATATACACAATTAATAAAAGCGTAAAAAAATTAGCATAAAACAACTTTTAAAAAATATTCAAGGCAAAAGCGGAAAACATTAAACATTCTCAAATTTTTAAGAAAAAATAGACCGTATTTTTAGATTTGAATTTATGGTGATTCAGCAACGGAAGAGGATACAACATGCACGCGACCAATCAGAAATCAAGAACTTAGTCAAAGTCAAGAACAAAGCTGAATGTGACTGGTGGTAGACTCGGACGTCTTCCTCATCCCTTTCCAAATTGGTGATCATCATGAATACTCAACTTTCCAAAGATTGCCATGTCATGTGTTCCTTCATTGATCTATTTTGAATCAACTCTTTATTCTATATGGCATTGTTAGCTTCATGCTCACCTCCTAGAACTTAGAAGGCTAGTTGGATTGCATTTCGTCTGAACCCTTATTTTGACTTTGCCGCTTAGGGTAGTTCTCCTAGAAGCATAAAATCTCAGATCAGGGAATTTTTCAAGCCTTTTCATCATGACAAAGTAGCAGTTTCTAGAGATTATATCTTTAATGTATTTCAATTATATAATTTAATTTAAATAGAGATGTGTTCACAAAATAATGTACGCATTTTCAAACCAGTAATATTTTTACTATTTCTGAAGTCTCCTGGCACGAGGTTCAAATCTCTGTTTAATCACTACAAGATGAACAAGCGTTAGCGGAATGTTAGCTGGAACAAGTATTTAAATAAACTGATCGTTATTTTCATAAATATTAATGTTTTCTTGGGAATTCTGCAATAATTTTAGTTTTTCCCAAAAACAATGAATCTGTAAAAATAGTTTTTAGTCGGCCGTTACTAATCCCGTTTTTATTATTTGATTTTTAAATTACAGTACGGCCACTCTATGATGGCACTTTTGACGTTTAGACTTACATGAAGTTTCTTAATTAATGACAGCTAAACATTGGAGGACAAATGCTATACTTTATGGCGCGAACGCCAGAATAGTGATGTCCATCAACATTAAATATGGAATGAACGAAATGATTCAAAATGTTATAGGATATTGATTGCCTGTATAATATGCGTAGAATACGCAGAATAAGTATCCAAAATAACACAACAAATCTCACAGATCGATTGTGCCCTTTAAATATGATATTTTTCTATGGCTTTATTAGAGGGCAAAGAAAAAGAAAGACGGATCAGACCGGGTGATGTTTTTTTGTCTCTTTTTCTCTCATGTGTCGCCATATTGTTTGAACTGAGTAAGCTCTATTTTACCACGTATAAAGGTTTGGTAAAATGCTTTATTATCACTCTATATATTGTAGATACTCTAAGGTTTTGACAGTTTTGTTTTAACGTTGTTACAGAAAGAACGAATGTGTGCACGCTGTGATTACGATATTGTTTTTTACCTGGCTTTAGATTTCGGACATTGATGCTTTTATATTTTGACCCCTGCTCATTAATTTGGACTTTGTGAAATGTGTTTTATTATTCTTCTATAACCTTTTTTATGTACAAAGATTTTCTCAACACACACCGTGCGACGAATTTTTGTTTCGACTGAATTTTTTCGTTACTGATTTTAAGTGTGTCACAACACTATTACGATCTGTCAAAAATGCCATCATACGATGGCCGAGTATAATGTAGATACAAATAGTTTACTTTTTCTCAAATCGCGAATAATCCTTCAACTCCAAGGACTAAAAAAATTTAGCAAATATTAAGATACATGTTAATGGATGGATTTGAGTCAGATTGAACCTTTGTTTACTGTATCTAGTTACGTTTCATATTGAGATGTTAATTATTTGAGTAATAATTACCTTAGACTATGGAGTTGTGCTTTGCGTCTGCTGCAGGCAAAGTAACTTGAGAAAACTTGAGAAACTTGAGGATAGTTACAAGCAAGAACGTCCTCAGGTTGCATAATTAAAGAAATTTCAGGTCAAAACTATCTTAAGGTAACTAAAGCTGTGTGTACATTCATGTAAAGTTCGATCGCAAGAGTTCATAAAGCACAAAATAAACAAAATAAAAATGACATACTAAGCAAACGATATGAAACATAGTAGTGTCGAGAAACACAAGTGAAACAATATAAACCCGTAGGACATAGGAAAAATAAAAATTACTTAATACCGACTACGAAAAAGGCATTTGGCAAAGATCCATTACTCTACTGAATTGTATAACAAACTGCTTATACAAATAAAAGATACAAGAAATGGGATAGTATTTATGAGTCATATTATAAAATGGATAAAGGTATTGGCAAAAAAGAGATAAAAAAGGAATTAACGACGATTTCACAACGAACTAATAATAATAAATAATAAAAGAATATAATGATTTTCACAATAATGTTGTAAATCGTGTTCATCTCGACATATATTTTAAATAATTTAAAAAACACAAGAAAATGTAATATTTTATAAATAAGTTCAAATAAAACAAATATTCAAACATTTAATCAAAATATGTGAGCATGAAAAGGAAAATAAATAAGAGTTTCAACTGTAATATTTTTTCACTACACCTAACTGTTTTTTTTTTTCCATTTCAAACAAAATTGATTGGCTATTTTCCGTAACAAGTATCGAACTTTGTAAGTTCTCCGATGTCAAAGAGTTTCCGTGTTCAGCCGTAATGGAATATGAAGTGACGTAATTGCCGTAATTTTCGTACCATATATATATATATATATATATATATATATATAAGATATATATATATATATTATATAATAGATATATATAATATCTCTATATATTACACGTGGTTAAAAAAGAATGCAGAATGCCTCTGATAATAATTTTATTTTTAACTTATAAAACATCAACTAGTATCAGTAAAGTATTTTTAAAATATAAATATTTAGAGCTATCTAACATTTCGTAATAAAAATAATAACTGTTCGAAGAATATGTTTTCTTCTTCTGTATGAAGGCTTGAACTTTGTGGTGACATTATTATTAAAATAAAACACAAATTACTTTGTTTTCACCACTATGTTAGATTAAAAAATCTACATGTTTCGAGAACAATGTTCTCTTCGTCAGGATTATTGTGTACTAATCTTAAAAGTTGAAACGTGTATGTTACGGTGAAGGGGCGGTTGAGGGGGTATGTATATCAAAGCATTAACTAGCAATATTGATTCTGATTTTGCAAAACATTTAATAGAATTTGACCATACATTTGATATTAACACAGGCTTAAAATTTTTACATTTCAACTATAATATACCTCAAATAAATAATTTAGAAATACTCGAAATTAGGAAAAATGTTAATATTAAGTCTAATATAATAAATACACAGACGAAAATTTTTGCATAATCCTATTTTGAATATTTTTCCACTTAACATTCCAAATGGCCCATAATAATTAACACCTCGAATCCCCCCTCCCCTCACCTACCCCCTCAATCGCCCCTTCACCGTAACATATTTGCTTGTTTCAACTTTTAAGATTAGTACACAATAATCCTGACGAAGAGAACATTGTTCTCGAAACATGTAGATTTTTTAATCTAATATAGTGGTGAAAACAAAGTAATTTGTG
>JADDOH010014200.1:0-17588 GCA_016648135.1 Agrypnia vestita | reverse complement strand
ATTTGTACTACACTTTGTTAGGTTGCTGTTAGGATGCTGTTAACACGGCATTATTTTTATAATTATTAGTCAAATATACGGATTTAATAATTGATATGGCAGTTACTTTGTGGTGCAACAAGATTATTTTAATTCACGCCAAACTTAAATTTGTACTACACTTTGTTAGGTTGCTGTTAGGATGCTGTTAACACGGCATTATTTTTATAATTATTAGTCAAATATACGGATTTAATAATTGATATGGCAGTTACTTTGTGATGCACGATTATTTTAATTCACACCAAACTTAAATTTGTACTACACTTTGTTAGGTTGCTTTTTCAATACTATAGTTTTGAAAGGAGCACGTCCTAAATTATCATTAAAATGGATGGAAAATATACATATATAAATAAAATAAAATTGTATATACAGAGTTATTTGAAAAAATTAAAAACCACGCACGACTCTATTCTTTCCTTGATTATGAATTAAAAATGTTCATGAAAATCCTCTGTGTATAGTTTTCTGGGATGTCCGCCGGAAGTGACCTCTCTGGCCAAACGTTTCGGATTATTGGCAGGGTCCATAATCAGGGTGATGTGAAACGTTGGCCAGAGAGGTACATGATACTCGGCAGATTATCCCAGAAAACTATACACAGATTCTGACGGGCGTGAAAAGCTAGGACGTCATGCAAACATCACCGACTATTAATAGTTATGAGACATTGGACAGCACGTTTGCATTTTTGTTTCAATATTCCTACTTAATTTTTGTAACACGTTGAATTATCATTACACTAACTTAATCGAATATGAGAATTCATTACCTTTGATACAAGTCAAATAAAATAATAAAAACCTTCGAATTCCACTAGGGAAACATTCCTATTGGAATTTCTGGCAGGGTTATAATTTTATTTAACTTGTATTGAAACGAATGAATTTTTCGTAATCGATTTAGGTTACTGTAACGGTAGCCCAAAGTTTAAAAAAAAGTCAGAAATATTTAAAAAAAAATGCAAAATTTAATGTCTCGAACTCGAATGTACTCGAACATTTTCGTCTCATAATCACGGCAGGAATATAGTCTTATGAGGTTATTAATGTTTTCCAAATACCCCTGTATAGTACGAGTTACCTAAAGGGACAGAATCAGAAATACTCAAATAAGAGAATGTCTCGAAGTAGAACTCTTATTGACGTTTATCGAGAAATCACAGTTACGGTGGCTGGGACATATCTTGCAGATACCGGCAGATAGACTGCCAAAGCGGATAATCCAGGCAAGGCCAGAAGGCAGAAGACCAAGCGGCCGTCCTAGGAGGAGCTGGCGGAAACAGTTTGAGGACTGCTGCGAAGCGAGGTTGCAACTAAATTGGGCTGACGTAGAGAGCGAAGCCCAAGATAGGTACAAGTTGGAGCCTTTTATGCGGCGCAGGGACCTCGACCCTATAGGATAAGGGGTAAGGGATAAACCTTGATATCTCAACTTATTATATTTAAATAATATTTTACAACTCGATTTTTGAGAGAATCAGAATCTTTCATCGACAAGTGAAGTATTAAACTGATTAAACTACAGTCCATCAAAATATATAGACATGAATAAACGTAAATTTCTTATTCTACAGTTGGTTTCATTAGGTTTGAATTTTTTTTTAAATATATGAAACGATCATTTAAAGGTCAAATTAAATACTTTTAAAGTAAATAAGTCGCGATTTATTACAAAAAGACGTATTTACTTGAAAATATTAATTTTATTTAACTTAATCTGATCGAAACCTATTATGCACTAAGGTGCCTATCAAAAGAGATCAATAATCTGAGGGATGGGGAGAATGAGAATAGTTTATGTTTTCCATGCATTTTAATAATTATCACGAATAATCTCTGCAATTTAAATGCCAAATCCATAAATAATATGGCACGTTCCCTATTTTATTTGTATTATTTGACCCAGGGAGACATTATCAGCTTCACGTGTTGCCTGTTTATCTGGGCGGAATTTTATAATTCGCTTTCCAATGTCCAATCGAGCTGAAAATTTGTACACAGACGTATTCTCAATGACAATACACGAATCAATTATCAGATTTACTAATTAGTTAATTAAAATATCATAATTAATAAAATAAAATTTTATTTGGGAAATTAGTTAATGTACTCACTAAAAGATGGCGATAGTTTCGTACCGAAATGATTTTGTTCGCTGACTAAGACTAAAAAATAGAAAATTATTTTGCATGAAAAATATTATTTTTAAAAACCACGCTTATATTTAAATATTATATATAATTCTGTAATCTATATTAATATCGTAAGCGCCCATTTTATATACGGAGTGAGGCAAAAAAATTTGGTCTAAAATTTATTTTTTACTTTTTAAGTACATAATAAATAATCTTGGATATAATTTTTTTTTCATGTTTTAAAATTAAAAGTTATCTTCTAGTTAATTAATAGTTAGCATCTCTGGAAATTATAATAATGACTAAATTAATCGACGTGTGCAGTATACTGCTTAATATACCGAACGATCACTCACAAATCAAATCAAATTCACGACAGTGTCCGATCAATCACGAGACATTTTGATTCGATATGTATAACAAGACATGAGTAGGCAGAGCAATGCTCACGTAAGCATAAACAGTGGATCAACATATATTTGATACACGATATAGATATTACAAGTGTATACATAGTAGCTTCCTTTGTAATAGCGTCGGCGACTATACTTCGCCGGAAACAGTAGATGTATTTATTTTTGAAAAAGGGTTCTAGTTCCTAAAAGTGCAGGTATAAATACCATACTTTAGTTCTGTATGTTTATTGCTGTTGTAATAACGCATATACATATACAATATTTATCATGCAGTTTCAATTGAATGCGGTGGAAATGCGATCACTAAGGCGCTTGTGTGGAAAATATTTAGTCGATAGTGTGACGAATGAACAAATTAGAAGTCAATGTAATGCTGGCTGCGGTGTGGAAGATAGAATAAAGAAAGGAGTGCTGAGATGGTTTGGTCATGTTAAACGTATAAGCGAGGAAAGAATTGTTAAGAAAATATTGTTGAAAAATGTTGAAGGTGACAGGAATAGAGGGCGTCCGCGAAAGACCCGGCATGATCAGATTCTACAATTGGATTACAATATATTGGAGGATGGCTCTGTTAAAAAGCCTCAACAACCGTAGAGCACTCACGAGAAGATGTATGAATGTAGCCGAAGCAAAACTAGGGTGCTAAAATATAGTGATATGGTGTTCTATCATCTCTGCCTACCCCTGCGGAAAACGGCGTGATGGTTAGTTAGTAAGTTAGTTTCAGTTGAGCGTAAAACAAATTAGTTAAAATTTCGACGTGAAAATAAAATACGTAGAATAAAATGAATATTGTAGAAGACGAATATAAAGTATTCCAGAGACGAGTGATTGGTGGAAAATATTAATTAAAGAACAGAGCTCCAGTAAGATGTGTGTTCCGTGACTTTCGTGATAAATAAAAACATAATTTAATTTAAGTGTTTCATTCGTCTCCTAACGCTGCGATCCTGCGTCAACTAACTAGCTAACTAACTTACCATCACGCCGTTCCTCCATGGGGGTAGTCAGAGAGGATAGAGCGCCATACTCTTCTGTCCTGACATACAACTTTCGCTTCGTCTACATTCATACATCTTCGCATGCAAGCTCGACGGTTTTTCAGGCTTCTAACAGGACCATCTTCCAGTATCTGGTTAATCTGGTCATGCCACGTCTTCCGTGGTCGCCCTCTCTTTCTGGCGCCGTCAACACTCGCATTATATATCTTTCTTACCATTCTTTCCTTATTCATTCGCTCAACATGCCCAAACCACCTGAGCGACCCTATTGCTACGATCAGCTTTACATTCAATCCTAATATCTCATGCTTTACTTTCATGACAAATCCATGTATGATAAACATACATGGATTTGTCACACATACGTCTAAGGGATCTCATCTCCACTGCATTCAATCCACTTTCGTTCCTCTTCTGCCAGCTCCAGGCTTCACTTCCATACATTAGTGTCGGTACTAGAACTTATGTACCGCTAGTTTTGCCTCGGTAGACATATTTCTTTTAGAAATTATTGCATTCAAAGCACCGTTCACCCTATTCCCGGCAGTCACTCTCATCTCTACATCTTTCTCAACATTCCCTCTCAACATCTTCAATATTACCTTATATAATAATCCAAAGATGGAGAACGCAGGACCCACATCAATGTTGAGGTTTGCTGCGTTCACTTCAACGTTGAAGCCTTTTTCATGTCTACTTTGGCCATGAAAAAAAAAAATACCGAGGCCGTCACAAAGTTGCCAGCTATTTAAACTTTTTCAATTTTTTAGGTACGAGTATGTTGGCCCTGCGCCTTGAGAATAATTTGAAGGCTTTTTTCTGTTTTTCATGTGTTTTTCCATGTAAAAGCAACCGCCATTAAACTTGATTGAAAATGGTAAAAGTAAAAAGGAGATATTTTTTGTGAATTTCTATTTAAAATAGACTAAGAGCCAGCCATTTTTACTCGCCCGCCAGACTTACGTTATAGTATCAAATCTGAAATATTTTCTCTACATGTACATTGTAGTAGCTAAGAAGCTTTGGATATGATGACATTTGAGCTCGGGGAATTTTGGCAGAAATCAGATAATACAGAAACAAAAAATAAAACGACAGCTTACTATGTATATTGAAATTTTGCTTTATGACTGACCCTGAATCATGCAGAATATATTTTGATTAGCGTAAATGTATGAATTCTTGTAGTTATCTGGTGTCGTAAAATTTGTAAAATATTAAAATTGATATTTGGCGATCCCATTGATTAGACAGGGATGTTCAAGGTTAATTATGATAGTTTTGAACGGGTTTGTTATAAAATATATTAATTTTCCGTCGTTCAGAAATAAAGTATGTACTTTAATGTCCACTTTAATGTCAAAGAATCAAGCTAAAATATGTGACCAAAATAAATAATAAATAAGATTAGAGCAAAGATATTTTTATACTAGCTGCAACCCGTCTAAAATGATGGAACATTGGTTCGCGTCTTTGCTAAGCCCTAGTATATATTTATAGGTCTGTTTCAGTTTGCTGGCTCAGGGTTTTAGCACATCTCCTGCCGTTTAATTTGTGTTTTTTAACCGTCGAACGAAATTACGGACATTACACGAAGTTACGGGAACAGACCGACAGATAACGAAATTATTATATTTGATGGAGAACATTGCTACGGGATTTTGTACCTTGACGGATGATTTATAAAAAAAGATAAATTATAGAAGTCTCATAGAGACTTTAATTGGGAAAGACTACAGATGTCTCTAATATTATCTATTCAAATAAACGAAGGGTTCTCAGATTTGGAACATATTATATATATAAAACTTTCAAAAATTTGAAAATGTGTGGATGTTCTTACGACGGAATTGGTGAACGATACACTGTGTAGAGTAATCACTTAAGCCAGATCATACAGGTTGTAAGCCCTTGGCCATCGTAAAAAAACTTACAAACAGATTTTATCATATAAACTGTTTTGTCTCTGTAAGACTTCTTTAATTTATCTTAATCAAGATTAGACCATTTGAACACGGGGTTATATTAAAGTCTTGTATTTACTCAATCCGTACTCGCTGGTCGCAAACCTTTTCATTATGTTAAAGGTCACATGCGAAAGTTTATATTTTGAGACGAGTCAGAGTCCAATGTCAGACGACTTTTGTATTTTTAGAAGTTCTGTTAATCCAGCAAGTTTAACACATTTATAAATTGTTTTTGTTAATTTGCGACACTAAATTTTGTTTTGAACATTACTTACAAATTTTTAATCATTTTTTAGTAAATTTTCATTAGTTTATTTGTGTAATCGTGTTATCTTAAAAATATTGCAACACGTGTTGAAATTAGAGATGGGAAATTTCGTTCAGTTGACTGAACTATTCGTTCATCGAGTCGTTCATGAAAGTGAACCGTTCATTCTTAATCGTTCATTTGTCCACTTTGAATATTTGTCTTTCATCCACTTCAACTCTTGTAAAGTGAACTGTTCAATTGCTGTATATATTTTATGATATTCTTTCTAAACATATAACAAAATTGTGGGAAAAACCTTTTTGCGACCAAAAAAATAAATATTGATCTGAACATACTGTTCGCTGCCCAGGAGATGCAATTTCCAAAAATTTTAGCAGAATTTAATGAACGGCTAGTTCACTTAAGTGAACTGTATCGTTCGTTCGTTCAGTAAAGTGAACTGTTTTAAAAACAGTTCGTTCACGCACGACCCATCTCGAGTTGAAATAAAGTTTCTAGGGATTTTTTTTACAGAGCCAGTTAACATAAAAATTTTCATAGCTTGAGGATTAACTTTCATTTTTAAAATGCACAAACTGGAGTCTCGATATAATTAAAATAAAATTTTGCAGCACTACACAATATACTCTACAATAGAACTATCGATTTTTTTTCTTTATCTGAAAAATTTTTGTGTTGAATCCCGTACTTATACGGAGTTCCTTAGAACTTGGAGCTCTTCAAATTGAGTCAACATCCTAATAATTTTGATAATTTTTTTTCCTACCAAAAGAACTTGTCATATATATAATTATGTTAATCCTGAAATTGTTGCTGACATTTTTGCAGATACCTCATCAGACATCTATTTTTTCAAAATAATATTTAACCATAGAAAATCTAAAAAAAAATAATTTAATTATGATAATTCTCTTAAGCATAACGACCGCAACACTCATTATAAAATTTGCGATGTTCATGTTACTCTACAGCAATAATTGTTATCAATTTTATTTTGTTTGCCCTTTCACCACTTGCACTGAATACTAATCGCCGTGCAAGGTACGTGTCAATTTATGTATGATTGCATTGCGTAGATACATCGAATATACCTATTATGCAATTTGCAGGCACATGAAAAATTGAAATAATTTTCAGGCACATTCTAGTATAAATGTTACAATTCGGATGAATGTCATATAAATGTAAAAATAATATTGCTTTAAAAACTCCATCAAAATATAGATGTCTCATACCAACGGCGACATCTGTACTGGATTATGGAAATGAGAAAAATTTCTAACCACAGAGGGCGGTAATAAAAATAAAACTCAAGTATTAAAAAAGGTATGAAGAGTTAACATATATACAACATGAAAAAATTTGATAGGTGTGGGTAGTCTATAATGAATGGAATTAGTGAACGTAATCTTGTGTAGAGAGATCACTTTAGCCAGCCGTACGATAGGTCGTTAGTCCTATAAACACTCAAAAAAGACTTCTATACCTACTTTCCCATACAAAAAATAGCCTCTTCTCTATGAGACATCTAAAGTATAAATTGTAATTAGGATATTGAGTTGTTTTTTTTAATGTATTTTTTACCTTGTATCCAGTAAGTGGATTATTAGAAATAAAAAATAAAATTTTAGTAGAAATATTAAATAAAAAATGTTTATAAAGTATTTATACATCGTAATCTAATGTCACTTTAGGACCGTCTATATGTGTCAATAATGACATGTTGTCTTACTTACTTACTTACCATCACGCCGTTTCCCCGAGGGGGTAGGCAGAGAGGATAGAGCGCCATACTCTTCTGTCCTGACATACAACTTTCGCTTCGTCTACATTCATACATCTTCGCATGCAAGCTCGTCGGTTTTTCAGGCTTCTAACAGGACCATCTTCCAGTATCTGGTTAATCTGGTCATGCCACGTCTTCCGTGGTCGCCCTCTTTTTCTGGCGCCGTCAACACTTGCATCATATATCTTTCTTACCATTCTTTCCTCATTCATTCGCTCAATATGCCCAAACCACCTGAGCGACCCTATTTTTATTCTCTGTATTATGCTACGATCAGCTTTACATTCATTCCTAATATCTTCATTCTTTACTCTATCATACATGGATTTACCACACATACGTCTAAGGGACCTCATCTCCACTGCATTCAATCTACTTTCGTGTTGTCTTGGTAAAAAAAAATATGATTAAAATCTAATTTTGAACGCTAGTTCATAATTTACAAAATCTCCCTTGATAGCACAGATGCATTACAAAAAGCCATGTAATATAAAGGATTGCGCCGATACAAATTCAATACCTCTAGTGCGATTGAAATCATCGATGGGATTATTTGAATGCTGATTTACTGTAGTGCAATTATTGAAAGTGATTTTAAAGTGCTCTATTGTAAATAGTAATTGACTAAAAGTGATTTTCGTTTGTGAAATTCTGCTTTATAGGTGATTGTAATTAAAAATAATCGTTAATATTGTAATGAAACGGCAAATTAGATTAAGTACACAATAATATAATATGTAAAGGACAACAATAACATAGAAATCTCTAGAACCTTCTACTATATTCTGGAACACACTACCGTTCTCAGGAATGGACAACAACATTCGAGGAACGTCTAGAACAGTACAGAAGCGACGCGAACAAAACTACAAACGTCTGGAGTGTTCGGAAAATCAACATGTTTTGCATAAAAGCGAAGTATCCATAGTTAAGTTGAGTCGTGATAGTCGCGATAGATGCGAAGTCGGTCGCTAGACGACGACCAGGGTGGCCAATCATGAGATAATCGAAGCGATAGATACTAGCGAAATAATCGGGCGAGTACTTACCTAAGTGGAGAAATAAATAAATGTGACTTTTATGTGCGAGAATTGAATGGAATGCTCTAGAGAATGTTAAGTAAAGTGTTCGTTCATGTCGATAAGTCACGAAATAGCGTTAGGTTTGATTCGTGTAAAATAACTTTGCACATTAAAAAATTAATTTATAATTTATTAGTAAATAGCTCATTAATTAAGTGTTTTCACTTCCGCAGCAACGACACGTGACAATATTTTAAAATATCACTACCTTTCCTAGTATAAACTCATATAATATATTAATTTCAATATCTTAGTATCATATTTCACTGAGAAATTCTCAGTTTAAACCAAAAAAGAAGGAATTTACGTCAATATAAGTCATTTATTAAAAATAATTCAAGACAAATTTTATTTGATTTTTGGGCATAAAAAAAATGCCATCTAGTTTTAATTTCATCATCATCTTCATCCCCTTGTCCTAGTAGTAGTAGGGTCGGGGGCCCAAAGACTCGACAACGTGTTTCCATGTTCCCCTGTCTTGCGCTGCTTCTGCATGAGTCAACCAGTCTAGACCAATTCTGTTTCCATACGCATTTTTCTGTTGATTCTCCCAGCTTAATCTGGGGCGACCCATCGGTCGTCTTCATTCCGGGGTTGCCAGGAGGATTCTTCTTGGTATTCGTTCCCCTGGCATTCTAAGCGCATGTCCAAACCACCTCATTTGTGATTTTTCTATGTGCAGGAGTAGGGACTCCATGCCAGTGCGTGCCTTATGTCGGCAATTATTACTCTGTCCATCAGTGTGACTCCCGCTACCCCCCTTAGGCCCGGTTGTTTCAAGTTCGATCAAAGTAAGCGTTCTTTTAAAGCATAGATTTTTACGTTCTCCACCAATCAGACGATCCGTTTTCGTAAAAATCTATGCTTTGATCGACCGCTTACTTTGATCCAACTTGAAACAACCGGCCCTTAGAAAACTCATCTCAGCCTGGATCCTTGCTCTCACTCTCTTCGTCAGGATCCAAATTTGATGGCCATATATTAGGGTAGGCCTGAATAAGTTAACATGCCCAAAAAAATGCTGAAAATCGTCACACGGAATGTTTAAGTTTTAATCTGTAAAATATGATTGGAGATTATAAAACTTTGTATTTCATAACGGAAATGACGTTGTGAGCTTAAAATACTAGCATTCGTCTAGAAATTCGATACAAAGTTAGCTGTGAAAATTTCATGATGCCAGAGTGCACTGTTCGAAAGTTTTGCCAATTCTAAACCTATTAAGAAAAATTAATGGTTTATTATAGCTTTTTTCAAAATACTTCAATACTTAATTATCAATTATTAATTATCACCTTTCTAACCGTATAAGGGCCGGTTGTTTCAAGTTAGATTAAAGTAAGCGTTCTTTAGAAGCATAGATTTTTGCGTTCTCCACCAATCAGACGATCCGTTTTCGTAAATATCTATGCTTTAAGCAAACGCTTACTTTAATCCAACTTGAAACAATAAATAACTCGCCTATGTATAAGAACTGTGGCTCCCTCATCAGACTCAAGAGCTTCTCTTCACTGATGAGGTCTGCATGACTATAAAGTATGTAAAAAATGTTAATTTTATATATAAATATATAAGAACTGTATTTGTACCATAAATTAAATATTTTTTTTTATTTAAATAGAAATGCGAACATGGAATACGTGTTACCGTGGTGTTTTCACTTCAATATTCTTACTATTTTCAAACTCAGCTAAACTTTGATTATATGATTATCATGGTAGTCTCGTGAAACGCGACTCGGACTCTCGACCACTGGATCACTCGGCGAGCGTCTAAGCCTAACTAGACGAATAAGTAAGCGTTTGGATTAAATGGTCTCAAAATATTGGATTAAATGGTAAATGCGCGAAATTCATGTTACTTCTATATTGTTACTATTTCACAACTAATGTTTAGTGCATGTGCTTTAAAATAATCTTCTGGAATAAGGTTCACCAGGGGATAATCTTTTATTATTATTATTATTATTTTATTTGTATTTTCTCTCTCCTTAAAAATTTTGTTTTTGCATATAGACCCTTTTTATAGCGACGCCTTCAAATGATTTTGTACAACAAAGAAATATTTTTTAGAACAATGAAGAAAAACACGAAAATATCGACTTTATTTAAAAATGTGAATAGAAGTGTAATACTGAACAATTGGATTCCACGTCGTCACTTTTGGCATTTACGTTATATCGATCAAGTTCATAATTCCCAAGGCGAAACCATTGAGCTGCAAAGAATCTTCAAAGCATTTTCCCTCCTTGATCGAATTATTCAACCAAGAATATCCAATTTTATTGACAGGACCTTACATTAATCAAAATTAATAAATCCTATTAGAACCCATCTCAGTACAGACATCGATAACTTTCTATCAGAACATTGTAACTAATAGATAATATTTTTTTCCTGCGTTTCTATACACTAATCAATCACAAATCTCTGAGGAGGAAGGAGGCTTCGCCAGTCACCGAATAGTCACTGTAAAAAAATCCTCATTATGCATTAGATTATGGAACAGGCAAAATAATTTAGAACACCGTTAGTACATACACGTAATATGTACTGCGGTTCTCAAATAACATCTTACCTTTACTTTTTCAGCCCAAATAAATTTATTTGTTTATTTATTTACTGGTCATCCAAAAGGAAGACATAAAATAAATACCTATACAAAAGAACATAAAACACGTTATATGTCTCCCACAATCCGGCAATGTTAATTTTACAGACTTATTTGACAGATATTTTGATTTAAAAATTAACATGGAAATAGTAATTCAACATAATTTTCTGTTTTCTAGGGTATTCTGCCGTGTACATCTGATCCTTTCTGGGTAACGTTTCGTATCTTAAAAATTAAGTCAATAAATTAAAATCAACACACACTCATTACATTAGCCCTAATGATGGACCCTGCAATGGGATCCAAAACGTCAGCCAGAGAGGTCAGAGGTGATATACACGGCAGAATATCCCAACAAACTACAGAAGATTCTGAATGGCATTGAATTCCTGAGAATATTTCTAATTTAACATAGATAAAACATTTAACTCGGTGAATATACAATACGGAGAATAAGTCAAAGTAAACTGTAATAATTAGTAATGCGTATAATGTATATAATGCACATTGTCAGGGAAGGTGACGAGTTTCAAGTATCAATACAAAGAAAATTAATGACTAAAAATTTATTGACGATTATTTATTCACTAGATGATATGCAGAAATGGAATAAACGTTTAAAACTATAATAGTTGGGAGTACCAGGAAGAATCGGGTGTTTTCGCGGAGTGCATACTAGGAGTAGAAAACATTAGGTAGGGTTGTAGCGGCCTGATTCTATAGGTTTTTATAAAATTGTCTAAACAAGTGCGTCTTAAGTTGTTTTTTGAACTAAGTTAAGCTGCCTGTTTGTCTCAGTTTATTAGGTAGTTTTTTCCATTACTTTAGTCGAGCCACTGTGAAAGCACGGACACCCAAAGTGGAGGCGATTTACTTTAACATACCTGCTTGTATTAGATGTTGATGCTGAGCGAAGTGTTAAATTATTTATATATTTTTTTAAGAAAATTTTCGCGTACAATGTTTTGCGAAAGGGCCTAAATAACCTTAAACATCGACAAATTAATTGATTCAATAAATAGCAATGACTTCAGGCATGAATAATTAGCAACGCGCTGTTCCCAAAGACCAAATTGGCAGAATTTTCCGCAAACACGTCGGCGCTGTTTTATGGTGACAATAAATTAAACTCTTTCGAAGCCGGCAATAATTTACGGAAAACTTTTCACTTACAGATATGTTGTGCGCATTGCGAAAGTTGAATATGTGTTTGCCAAAAATGTGCCATTTTTCTAGACCTTTAATATATTTCACCTTTATCGAATATGCCTAAAGATAGTCATTAGCTATACCGTAATACAAATCGTAGACTGCACCTATTCTTTAAGTAGGTCATATTTTACGTAGTTTTGAACTTTGACGCAACATGAAGTTTATTTAACAGAATTGCAAAGGCTCATTAATTTTAAATTTAGTGATTGACATTCTAAAATACTTACGCATAATCAAATCTTTTTTTGCTCCCTTTATATTAACTAGTGGCGTCTGCTTGCTTGCCGGTTTGCCGTCAACGAAAACTTTGGATCGATTTTTGACCCTTTTCCCGTGATCCAATCGATCTGAAACTTGGCAAGCAGACTCGTGGCGACGATCAAGAAGATCTATCAAATTTTCGTAAAAAAAAAATTAATAATTATAGTATAATTTCGGATTTTTAGAAATTTTATTGGTTTTTTTTAAATTGGAATCATTAGAAAAGTTTGATTAGCAACGGCGCGGCGGTCCGATAAGGTCGCGGAATATTTTCTAAATTTGAATTACTCCGTCGGTATAATAGGTAGGTACATCACTACGAATTTCGAAAATTTGCAAAACAATTGGTTCACAGATGACAGCAAAATTGGGTTTTTTGGGAAAAAATCAAATAATAATTTATTTCTTTTAGATTTCTGCTTAGTTTTGAAGAATTCTACATTACTCAAATCTGATTCCGACTAAATCATTTGACGCTGGAAATTCATAAGGTACGATATTGATGATAATTGAATCTATCAAAATCTTGACATCTCAAAACATCAAATTTCTGTAAGTTTAGTGTTATATTATATGTTTTAATTCGTCTTTCATTATTGTTATATTTTACAAAGAAAGGGAGTATAGTCAAAACTGGGTTTTTATGTGTTACTTTTTTATCAACATTTATTTTAATATACCACGTGGCTTTACAAGTTGATAGGTTAACAGTGAGTGAAAATATTATTTTAAATATTTTAATATTTATTTAGTGAGAATAGGTACGGTTACTGGATTTTATTCATAGAGGGATGATTGTCAATAAAAATAAATTATAGACGTCTCAAAGAGAAGAAGCTATTAATATTGAAAACGTGCTTGGAAGTCTTTAAAGGGTGGCATATGACTTATGAATACAATAAAATCTGCCATATGTCATGGGAAGGACTATAGATGTCTCTAGCATTTGAGTATAGGAAAGAAACTGATTTAGAACTTGTTATATCTGATAATGTGTGGATGTTCTTATGGTGGAATTAGTGGACGTCGCATTATATAGAGTGATCACAAGGCAGCTAATATAGGGCATACATACGTCCTGCGGCCACAATGTGAAGACTTCTATAGTATTTCCCATATGAATAGGTTTGTGTCTTTGAGACTTTAGTTTATCTTAATCAGAAAATATTATTATTCGGAAAATGTGCTTTTGAACATTCTCTTTAATATACCTACTTTCCCATAAGAAATACAGTTTCGTCTCTGTGAGATTTCTATAATATACATTAATCTTCCTTCTTTTTTTGCAAATTCCTAGTTTCCCTTCTACACCGATAAAATATTAGATATCGCATCACCACACGCCACCACCCACGGAGGTGGGTGACACCATAGAACATAGAAAATCTATCACGGTAAATCGAGCGCGCGGAATATCGCAAGGTTGCGATGAATTTTGTGAACCGGAGAGATACCTTGGCACAGAATATTCCGCATCCACCGTGAATGCAAATGAAAAACCTTTCCTTGGCAACGAAAGATGGAAATACCTTTTCAGACCTTTATCATATTTCCGCCCGTTTTGTGGAAATATATGAACAAGTGATAGGAATATTTCGCTGAAAGCGGCGAGTAATGGCATCAAGAGTTTGCAGTCTGTATTCATTTTAAAGAAATTGTATTCATTTTCAAGACGGCTTGTTTCCTTACTTACACAAAGAGATAGTTAAAATATTACATCAAGAGAGGAAATTTAAGGAAAACATTTTTTTGTGGAATTGGATCATTTGAAACGATATTAGAAAATTCTAGACATAAAAAATTGCAGCTGAAAGCCGAATGCGGTATCCCGTATATTAAATTTTAACACGCGTAGATTTTTAGTAACCTTTAGTCAAATTTTATCAATTTGTGTATTGACCTTAACATATAGATATATGTTGTTCGGGACTTTTTTATAAAACTTTTTAAGTTGTGCAATTTCTTCATAGAAAGTATTTAAATATGTCTTACCGTTAAGCCAGCGTTCATAAAAAATGCATCGCTCGAACATTTTTTCGTCTACGGCTAGTCTCGCAGCGATTGACATGTTTCTATTTTAAAAAATGCATTCGAATCAACGTTTATCTTATTTAATGCAGTCACCTTCCTCTAGATATCTTTCTCAGCCTTCCTTTTTCTATATACTTGTTCCAAACATTCAATGCTTACTAATATTTCATACGTTGTCTTATTTTCCTCCTTCTCGAATACCTTTTCTATTAACTTTTAACACAAAAAAGTCATTTTATTTGCATACATATAAATCCTGCTTACTAGAACCTGTAAGTCTTTCTCCTGTAAATCACTCATTTCCGCTCATTTATTTCTTAATTCCAGTTCGCTTCCACACATCAGTGTTGGTACCAGAATTCTATTGTTCTGCTAGTCTTTTTTTAGGTATTTTTTATAAGAAACTAGCTGTAACCCGTTAAAAATGCCGGTACTTTATGACGGTTCTTAAAATAACAATAATTATTTATTTATATAAAAAAATATGCCGTAGCAATAATAATTATTCGGAATTTTCAAACCCCCTAATATAATTTAATCCCTCTTTGTATAACAAATACAGGTTTCAAAATTTTACCTAGCAATAGTAGGGGATTTCATTTGAATAGTCTAGAAATATAAGATATTAGGAAAAGTAAACTTTGTACCTGTGTAATTATAACTACCCCCCTCTAACCCCCTCCCGTAATCAAATCTGTCTATATCTGATCATTAATTTCAGTACATTCATTTTAATGAAGCAGGGAGCATCGCTCTTGAAACTTGCAGATTTTTTTTTCATCATTTACATGAAAAAATAACTTCCATGAAAGAAATTACGGACGTTCCAGGAAGTTATGGGCAGATAATTAAATAATTATTGCATTCAAATCACCGTTCATCTTATTTCTAGTCATCGCCACAAGAGTAATGAGTTATAAATTAAATGATGTGAAGATGTACAGACTCCGTAATAAAATGCAGACCACACTGAACATAATTCAGTATGAATAAAGCGTGGAAATTATTCTGGTGGAATTTTTATTAATATTTTTATGTACAGAGTACAGACGTGACGGTACGTATTATTGGCAGCCGTATTTACGCTTCATCTCGGAAGTGAAGTCCCGGAAAAGGAAACCCATTAATATTGCTGTCAAGGAAATGCATTCCTATTAACAGTCCTGTTGTTTCCGCATCCTTTGTAGCGGTCATCCCATGAACCAATATGCAGATGAAAAATGAAGAGCAAGAACTCCAGATAAATATTTTGCCCTCATTTAAAAAATTACTCAACTGTGTACTGTTTCTTGATGAAAACGCGTATGTATATTGTAATGTGTTGTGGCTGTAAGAGGAATTAATGAAAACGCTGGGATTTAATACAGGATTTATTGAATACCGATTAATTAATTAATTAAACTAACGTACAAAGTCGCTTAACACTCTTAAATGCAACGGTATCCCTTAATTTAAACTGTTTCGCAAATTTATCACTCGTAAATAGACACTTTATATTCGCTTTAACACTTTATTCACTAGAATATTCCATCAATTTCCGCACTTATTAATTTCGCTTCATTTTATCTCGCTACGTAAGAACTTTCCGGAATCCTCGCTATCAAATTACCGCTCACTTGGCACCACTGACTTCTCGCAACTCGCCGCTACCGCTCGCTTGGCAGGCCTGACCCGCCGCTCGCGGCTGCCTTCGCTCCTATTATCGTTGTCAACGCGCTTTCTTTACTCCTGTGTGCCGTATTTATATTCGCTAATGCTCTTATATTGAAATTCCGAGACGTTTCTTGTGTTTTCGAGAAATTCCTCGCGTTTTACAGACTTCTGGAGATGTTTCTCGTAAGCTGTAGATTATGCCTGGCCGTTCTGGAATCTTCGTTATTACATTGATTATTTCAAACAACTGTCACTTGACATGAGTGCGTGATTTTTTTTAGCCTCGTTACAATATGCATGCTATTTGATTGAGAAAAGAATGAAGATGTTAAGAAAGAATGTTAAGCTGATTTTATCATAGTTATACATAGTATACATGGAAGTTCCGAGCGCCTGTCCGCCTGTGTGACAGCGCTAAACGGTTTGTATGCAGTTTTTACTGTAACGGTCTGCAAGATTTTTGTGTATTAAGAATTTCCATAGCATATATAGGAGTTGAGCATTAATGGTGTTAGTGAATAAAGTAGGGGAAAAATTTGCCGCTAAAGCGCTATCATGGAAAACGCTGCCTAATCCGTTAGAGATACAAAAAAATCGCGTAGGAAAGAATTGTGTAAAATAAATTGATCTACAAAAAAGTCTATGGTAGCCTCATTGCTCCACTGTCTTCGCAACCTCCAGCAGCGAACACCATCTGCTTCCGGCGGTACCACCACCATATGCGATACGCCATCTACATCAGTCATCACCAGTCTCTCCACTCCTACGACAGCTTTTCGCCATCCTAAAACCATGCTCAAAGATCACCCGTCGTCAACGCCAACGTGCAGCTGCACAGCTGACGACCGCGCTGGCTACCAGAGCGACAAAGCACACACTGTAATTCGGAAATAAATAAACTCCATAAAACTGACCGCGGCTTTCTGTTCATATCAACTGTTTTCATCCTGTATTTACATTGTACAAAAGTGGGATGCAAGACACGGTACCCCACATATTTATCAACAATTTTTCACAGTAAAACTTCATCAAATGTATAAGTAAGAAATATTGAAGCAAGAGCGGACACGGTAAGAACTGAAAACCTTCTCGCAACTACCGAGATGAAGACCCTAA
>JADDOH010014196.1:0-13013 GCA_016648135.1 Agrypnia vestita | reverse complement strand
CAAAACATCTGACATTTTAGAAATATATTAAATTTCTGTAAGTTTAGTGTTATGTTATATGTTTTAATTCGTCTTTAATTATTGTTATATTTTACGAAGAAAGGGAGTATAGTAAAAACTTGGTTTTTATGGGTTACGTTTTTACGAGAATTTAAATCTCGAATCTTAAGACCGAGATGTTATTCTCTCGATGTTTATTTTTTTAATTTAACTTAATTTAATTTAATAAGTCAGTTAACCTACTGCCTAATTACAATCCATTAGTCGTGTTAATTTAAAAAGTATTTTTTATACCTTTCCCACTCACTCACAATATTGTATAGCAGAGGAAAGTTGTTATAAACGCGAGATAATACGAAAGTGCTTAAACGCTTATAGCACCAAAGTGTTAAACTAAATATTTGATCGTGGAAAAATTGCTCTTTCATCCAGCGAAGAACAAACACTTACCAGCCAAGGACAAAAATTACCAGCACACGTCGGCTGATGCAGAACTAATTGAGGATTATCCTGCGCTGAGAACCTCCCGCTCCAGGCTATTGTACGCGATCTAGAACAGTATAAAGAATTCACTGTGTAGTAAAAAAAATTTTTTTTTTCACTAAGAATTCACTAATTAGTAAGATGTATCTTAACTATTGATGAGAAAATTACTACAATTAAGAATTTACATTTTTCTCTTTTTGATTTCTGTTTATACAAACTGAAGACGGATAGTTTTTTTTAATATTTGCCGTATCCTCAGTTACAAAACTATTCTTCCCACAAGACATTCCTCAAAAAAATCATTTATGATGACGAATTTTAACAGAAATGCATTTATGGATGAAACAAATATATACATCGTAAATGATGGATACTTATGATTTTTTTATGATAATTAAATAAAAGAAGAGATTAAAAGTAAAATAAGTAACAAGAACGTGTAGTTGCTTAGGTGCATGTGCGCAAAATCTTTGTATAATATAGCGAAGACACACAAAATAGGAGTGAATGTTATGCTTACTACAGGAATAGATAGAATAGAGAAAGGATAGCAGAGATGGAAGGATTATGTGGATCGTATGAGTAGACAGAAGATGATAAAAGATAGTATATGAGAAACAGAACTCCTATGGGCGGCGACACCTAGAAGGCAACAACACCTAATCCAGGAATCAATGTCTGTGAATGCAAAATCTGCAGTCAGGTTGTTGGGTGTACACATAGATTCAGATCTCTCCATGAATACACACATCAGCAAAACTGTTAGTGCATGTTTTTATCAACTGAGACAGATTAAAAGTATTCGCAGATATCTTCCCTCTGAGGCAGCCCGTTCACTAATTAATGCATTTGTTGTATCACGTGTAGACTACTGCAATGGTATCTACGCTGGCCTACCGATGTTTCAGCTCGATAGACTACAATCTGTTCTAAACGCTGCAGCACGGATCATATATGAAACGTCAAAATTCTCGCAGATAACATCCTTTCTGCGAGAATTGCACTGGCTTCGTTTTCCTGAAAGAGTAGAGTTCAAACTGTGTTGGTTGATGTACAAGGCAACTCATAACATGGCGCCTCTGTATCTTCAGGAGCTCTGTATTCCAGACAACATAAATGGGAGACGTCAAACTCTTAGGTCAGCGTCTACTTCAGCGGTGGGAGGGATTGTGGAACCGGCAAGTCAGTTCCAGAAAACTAGGTTCAGCGAACGGGCATTTGCGGTGGCGGGCCCCAAAGCGTGGAACTCTTTGCCCTCCCTGATAAGAAACACGGATTCAGAGGCTTTATTTAGAAAAGACTTAAAACGCACTTGTTTACAAAATCTTTCCCAGAACCTTTTTAATATTGTTGTTTTTAACGTTGTTTTTTTTTTACTATTTTATGTTTTGAACTGTTTTTCTTTCTGTTTTCTTTTTCATTTTATTTTTCATTTTGTGATTCTATGATATTAGTATGTAAGAGTTTTTTGTGTGTAAAGCGCCCTTGAGGTGAAATTTTCACAAAAATGGCGCTATATAAATAATCCAATATTATTATTATTATTATGAGTATGTAGCATATAGTACCATGGGAACAGAGGATGTCCGCGAAGTACCTCGCCCTGTTGAAAGATTCAACGAAAAGCGTGCATGAAAAGATGTACGAAAGAAAAAAAGGTAAAAGTGTTGTACCAGGACACAAAAGTGCGCCTCTGCTTACACCTGCAATTACATGGCATGACGGTTAGTTATTTATATAACATTTTATAAATGATTTTCAAAGAACAAAAAGAAATCAACAAAATTCATTTCATGTTTGAAAATACACGATTTTTATGCTTCTTTCAAATCGTTGTATGCGACCGCTCGTGTAAACATCAACAATGAAAGGTTGTGAAATGGTCGTCAAAGCACTTTTAGCTCCACCGCACTGCCAATAAATGCTTTTAGGTGACAGTATTAAAAAAATAGGAGTGATGCATATTTTAATCAAATTTAGTTACCAAAATTTTATAATTCCACGGCCCGGGAAAATGTTAAAATGGTAAAAGCTGCATGTTTATTTTGTGTTTTATTTATTGCTATTTTTTCATTTCTTTTTTAAATGCCTTGTGTGTCATTATATTATATGAGAATTAAGTGTGATATAACCTATGTATAATATATTTATCTGAATGCTAAGATATTTTAAAATGTGTATAAAATACCACACCATTTCTGCATGGAATATTAAGAGATAAATATTATATTTTATTTTATTTCCCTGAGATTCAAGTTATTTAGCTTATTTGATATATGGACTGCTTGCTGCTATAATACTACTAATTGTAGTTTATTTTTAAGGAATTTTATATAATTTAAATTATTATTTTTGAAATAACGTTATTTTCATTAAAATGGTGGTTGGTTACAACGAAAAGTTCCAGGTAAGAGTCCTGGGGATGATGAAGTTTTTCAAGTACATAGTTTTTTTTGTTTACCACCTGATTAGTCTAAGTTTGTTTTTTTTTTACTAAGGAATATAAATCAATAAATTACCCAGTTTAAGCGGAAAATACTTTTTTTTGGAATTACTAATTGCTCAAGGAAGCATTTTAAATTCTACATATACTTAAATTTCATTTTATAATTAAAGCATCTCAAACATTCGTTACCGACTGATTAATAAAATTGATTGATTGATTAAAAGTTAAATTCACACATTTAATGTTTAATTTTAAACGAAGAACATTTCCTGAAGCAAATAGTTTCATTTTTCTAATTCAAAAACATAAATGAAGTGCATAAAATTAGCATTCGAATATCTTTTAAGCAACCTCAATGGTAATGTGACGATGTAACGTAAATGAGATGATATAAATGAATTGAGCGTGGAACGATATCTATTAGGGATTGACTCAGAACTCAGATTGACAGAAATCTGATACAAACCGACGTTCATCAAAACATCTATGAGGCAAAAGACTTGTTCGCAGGGATTATAAAGATCAACGTCTCAACTAGGTACATGTGCCATAAAATTAGAAATTAGTTCTAAATCAATGAAGAAATTCATACGTTATTCCATTTCAAAACTGTTCCTTAAGCAACTTAATGATATACAAACATCCACTTAACTCGTCATTTAAATGAAATCAACACATCCATTTCAAATTCAAGATAATTCTGAAATAAAAAAATCATAGAGGAGGTATTACCTACAGTTCCCTACTTCACAATATAATAGAGCAATAACCCACTACCATTTGTCTCACATCAACTTCGATCATTCTGATATACCTTTATTGGAGCAACCTTGGTCAATTGATCTTGCCAGATCAATCATTGTCTAGATGTATGCCTTGAGTGTGGGTGTGCCTGGTCATCGGTCGAAACTTCCCATCAGTTGAACCATAACGCAATGCGTATTTTTAGTATAACCCTGATATGTTTTGGAATTGTCAGGAATCATAAAAAACAAACTTACTAAAGTGTGTGCGTAATGTCCATACATATAAAATTGTATATTTGTCTATCTATTCTCTATATAATCTAACACCCTAAGATAGATCTGAATCAAATTTTGCATAGGTACTTTTCAGGACCTTACGCTAATCATAGGCATCATTTATCCTTCACTTAGCCACCCCAACTACCTCCAAAATTACATAAATATGTATTGTATTATAAATTTTAAATGACTTTAAAATTTATTAGACTGTATTATAAAATTATATAACATTCTTATATGTTTATGTAGGTCATATTAATCTGACGGAACAGATTTCAATTGTTCATTGTGATTGTAATTAAACTGAGATGTGGAAATTTAATATTACTTCTTCATTTCAAATGCATTTTATTGTTTATATTATGTGGATTACTTTGGCAAGCAGAAAGAAAAGCGCACTATCCGAATCCCTTGTAATATGTCACTATCACAGGATCTAGAATGTTTACAGCTTTAGGGAAACGTCTACAAACGACTAGGACGGCCTGGAAGCGACGAGAACCTTCTCCTAAACACTAGAATAATCTAGAAAGTTCAATAAAACCAGGTTTAAAGATATTAATAGCGGAACTACGCCGCGGCAGAGTAATGTCAATGTTTTGACAGTTTGTTCGGTGCCAAGTCGGCGAGTTACGAGGCGACGGCCAGGGTGGCCAGTCGATAGATAATCGATGCGATAAATAAAGCGAAATAAGCTGAAAAAGAAATGAGCGGAGTACCTAAGTGGCGAAATAAATAAATGCGACTAATACACGCGAGAATTGGATGGAATGTTCTAGTAAATGATAAATAAAGCGTTCCAGCGATATAAAAATTTTATCTACCAGTGATTTATTGCGAAATAGTGTAATTTAAAGAATAGCGTTAAGTTTAATTCTTGTTAAGTGATTTTTTACATTCGCGCGCTTGTCGGGCCGCCGCGGATGTCTGTGTCCCGGTTAAACTATTAACATTCATGTGCCAATTTTTAGCGTCTCTTTGGGCATGTTACACGGTGCCAATTTTATGGATCTAGACTGGTTGACTCATGTAGAAACAGCGCAAGATGGGGAAATATGGAAACACTTTGGAAACATCTTTGGCCCCCCAACCCTACAAGGACAAGAGGATGAAGATGACGATGATGATTTTTTACATTGAATAATTAATTAATCACTACTAAATAAATTAATTAATTTCGAGAACTTTCATTCATTCCTCCCTAGCCACGACCACATGACATTACGCTACATCCAGAGTCTGCATTGTTTAACTTAGTGATACCAACGTATTGTAGATTAGACGGAGCAAGATATTCAATCTCTACGGTTCGACGGTCATCCTCATATTTGTGTACCTACTGCAAGTTCGATTATCTCGCGGTCGGTCGACGCCCGTAATTGTTTACTGGGCGCCCACACGACATGGCGGACGGAGTGGAAGAGCTAATTCAAAGTCGTAAAATACATTGAGATGTAAGCTTCAAGATTAAAATCTTAAACGCCAAGATCTCGCTTTAAACTGATGAATTGATACATTTGCGTAAAATATGTTTGTAGGTAGTCTTTAACACCTACTCAATTAACGTTATTTTAAACGGTATTTTAAATAATGTATGGAAAAAATCCGCGAATTGGGTACGTGTGTCAGGTGTGCATCAGGGAAGCTTTTAAAAATTATCAAAAGCCAGATAAGTAATGGCTGAAAGTGATACCTTCATAAAACTCCTTAACCGATTTTTGTATTGTATATATATTTAAATAATATAATTACGTTTAGCTATTAAATTACACTCATTTTTATTTTGTAGTTACTTTAGCTGTGATATTAAAGTACAATGTACGATAGAAATATTTTATTATAATAAGGAGAAAAACGTATTACAGAATATTCTTTTTTTATATTCTACATGTATCATTTAATTACTTATTATTTTTTCACCACGGCCCTCTGCAGGGGAAGCCAATCTTAATAGTATGTAACACCCTTACCTCGTCTAAATATTTTTTACCTAGCTTTTAATTTACCAACACAGGTTTTTCGCGAATTTTCTCTTTTCCTGGTTTCCTCTAAGATTTATAAATTGTCTAGTTCATACTCTGTTATATATTATTTCTGCCTAAAACTTCGACAGAATAATAAATAGAAATAAAGTATTAAAGTTCTTATTGTGAAGTTGTAATTTCGGAACAAAGTTCTGTGAATTATTAAACAATTTTTATTAATCAATTAGAAAGACATACAGAAAAATCTAATCCACGAAAAAATATTTTGGCTACTACCGGGATTTTTCTAACTTAATATACATTAATTGAACAATTTTTGTTTGAAATACAGTGGAAGAATACTTTTAAAAATCATATTTAGATGGCCTCCAAACCAGTTTTGTTCTTCGAACAATATCTAGGGTTATGCCGCCTGCTACAAAAACGTATTTTACTAGGTAGAGAGATTGGAAGTAGGTATAATTCAAAAATATAATGCATTATTTCTTTACTAAATGAAATGTAGGTACACATACACCTATCTTTGAATATAGGTGTAAAATTTAAGTCTGATTATAAATGTTAAAATGATAATTAAAATGCTCAAAATAATATTAACAAACTAAAAAAATATATTTATAAGCGAAATATTTTTTTGATTTTAATTTTCTACATTTTCTTAGAGATTTAATTTAAAGTTGTTATTTTAGATTTCCTAGTAATCATTTTAATTTGAAGAAACCATTTAAAATAATCTAAGTTTTTTATTTGTATTATTCTAGTAGAGGTACAATTATAAAACGTCCTCCAAGGTAAATTTATGACCCATAAATTTGAAATATTTATGTCACAATATTCATAATTAATGTTAATTATGAATCATGACATTAATATTAACCGGTGACATTAATGTCACAATGTTCGCAATTGTACTCATATTAAATCTGTATATTTTTTTCATGTACCTACTAACTTAAGTAAAGGTGTACTAAAGGGCATTTATTGTTAAAACAAAGTAAACCTTTCGTTTATCTTTGACGGCAAGAAGCCGCGCTGAACTGCGGCGACTCTAGTCATATCGCTCCGGGCAGGACCGTGGAACTTTCTTCATCACGAGGGGGACGGGCGGATGGAGACGCGATAGAACCAATATGATTACGGTTGATTGATGATCCTGGCGGAAGATGTTCCTTTTACACAGGCAATTAACGTTGACCATGTCCTGGGCGCTGGCGTGATCGGACGGTTTATATCGTCTTAATGTCTTCACTTTGCTACGCTCAGTAATACAGGGTTAGATATGTACATAATATGAGGCATATAAAAGCACAGGTATCAATATTAAAATAATATTTTGAACGCATTCACTGATGATTACTAATTGAAAATGAAATAAACCTGTATCACTACCAAATCATCTTTTCATCTATTAAAAGCGAAGACGGCAAAATTTTCGTAGTGTAAAAACGCAAAGGCAGCAATATCCACCAACCAATCAAACCCGAGAATGTGTCACGTGACAAAACGGCCGCTTCATACAACAGTTGATGTCTATTTCAGACTGAAACATTATAGCAAAAACTGTAATATCCAGTTATGGAAATAGCAGAAGTAGCAAAATCCATTATTTGGTAGCAAACACACAAAGGTAAATATTTATTTATACACGTGTACGAATAAAAAAGTGAAGTGGCAGGAATAAGAAATTATCTATTATAATAATTTCATTGTCTGTCTGTCCGTAACATCTTGTGACGTTCGTAATTTCAAAATTACACGGCTAGAAGGAGGGCGCGAACTTTGGCCGCGCAAATGCCAGCGCGGCACCCTAGGGACATTGCTACCACCGCCTTTCCGTGAACCGTCAAAAATATACTATATAATACTAGGGCTTAGCAAAAACGCGAACCATTTGAGTAGCTTGTTGGTCTTGTGGTTAGGACTCTCGCCTCGTGATCCAAAGGTCGCAGGTTCAAATCTCACTCCAGATCATCAAGATATTCAAATCTCACTCCAGATCATCAAGATTTTCATAGCACAAGCTTTTAGCTTAGTTTGAAAATAGTTAGAATATTGAAGTGACGTATTCCGTGCTCGCATCTCTATTTTTTTTTTTTTTTTAAAAAAATTCATCTTCCATGATTTTTTACGGCTAGTTTTCAATAATATGTAGGATGTAGGATTCATAGATTCCAGATAGATTTCATTGAGTAGTGACAGGTTTTTCGCATTTAGTGGGCTTGACCCTGGCTTCCCGTATCGAGGGTTCCGGGTTCGATTCCCGGTGAGTTCACAATACATCTGTGTAATTAACGCAGGACTAATATTAATTAATATTAACTAATATTAATACTAATATTAATATAATTGTTTAGTGACGTGTTTCGCTACTGTGTTACGCTAAGGAAAACTCGCCACTATACTGGCGAGATACTAGAAGTCAGACATTTATCTTAGAAACACCTTAGTGGGATATTGCTGCCATTGTTTTTATACTCCTCGTTATATGAGCTACAAGGTCCAAAGAACTCGACGACTTTTCTCTGCCACAGAGTGACATAATTTGTATATGGAATCCATCATAACTAAGTCTTATAATATAGAAGTTATTATGTATTATTTTTAATTGAAATAAAAAGAGATACCTAATACAGAAGATAAGCTTAATGAACATGGACCAAAAAATGTTAAAAATCAACTTAAATACTAACATTTAGCAAAGACAAAGAAATCAATATTATTATATAGAAGCATAATTTTTATAACATAAAAATTAATAAAGAAAAGAGAAAAACATCCTGATATATTAAACATAAGAAGAAATACTCGTATATTATTACATATTGGAGTTAAAGTTTTCAAAAAAGAAATAAATGAAATAGATACCTAGTGAAAAAGGAAAAATAACCTCACACTGCGTCGAAGAAAATATTTTTCATTAGTCTATACTTATAAGATGACCGAATTGACCTTTAACAGTTTCTGAAGATTGACGATTTAAGTTACTGAGAATTTTAAGAATCTTCTAATCTAAATCTCAACTGTTATATAAAATAATACTGTGAAATCATATTCCATCGCGCGAAAAATGATAATTTGATTTTTATGTGGTTTCTTACCATTAAGTGCTCAAAAAAAATGCGACGGTTTTTTCTACTGATTATCTATATCAGAAGTGTGGTGCTAATATTTTTGTCGAATTAAAAAATATCTAGGTAAAATATAAAAGGTATAAGTTAAGGGTGAGAAACTCATTAAAATGGTATTAAGATATACCTAACTAACTAACTAACTAACCATCACGCCGTTTCCCCGCAGGGGTAGGCAGAGAGGATTGAACGCCACACTCTTCTATCCAGGCACACCACTTTTGCTTCGGCCACATTCATACATCTTCTCATACAAGTTCTACGGTTGTTGCGGCTTTTAACAGGGTCATCCTCAAACACTTGTTGTATCTAATCATGCCAGGTCTTTCGCGGACGCCCTCTATTTCTGTTGCCTTCAACACTCGCCTCATATATTTTCTTAACCATCCTTTCCTCGTTCATACGATCCACATGACCAAACCATCTCAGCACTCCTTTCTGTATTCTATCAACCACACTACAGCCAGCATTGCATTCACATCTAATTTGTTCATTCTTTACTCTATCGACCAACGATTTTCCACACAAGCGTCTTAGTTACCGCATTTCTACCGCATTCAGTCTACTTTCATTCCTCTTTTGCCAATTCCAGGCTTCACTTCCATACATTAGGGTTGGCACTAGAACGCCATTATGTACCGCTAGTCTTGCTTCCTTTGACCTTTTTAAGATATACCTACTCATAACAAATAGATATACAATTGTAAGTAGGAGTTGTATAATTTTTCTAAATAGAATAATAGTGAAAATATATAAAGTTATTATTAAAATTACTATTTCTAAGAGAGGACTGTTAATAAATACTATTTGATTGTTTATAGTATTTAAGTTTTTGTTATCACTTTTCTAATTTTTAATATTTCTAGGTTATCCAAGTGCGAACCTCCTAGTAAAATTTTTAAACCGGTATTTGAATAAATAGAGTGATTAGATGCTTAGAAAATTCTAAATAAATATTATTGTCAAGACATCTCAAATGCTAATTAGCACTAATTCCAACATTTCTTTAAATTTTGTCAAGGTATGTAGAAATAATCACAATTTAATTGATAAATGCCCGATTATTTTTTCTGATAATTTGAAGAAATGAAATATATATTTTTAATAGAGATGAGTTAACGGAATTCGTATCCCTCAAATATTTTTAAAATTTTCAAACTACTAAATTGGTGGTGTCCTAGAACAGCCTCCTTGGAAGGGTCGAATCCCCGATCATTAGGCGAATTTTTTATATTTTTAAATAAATACCTAATAATCCGCTTAGATTATTAGGTATTTATACTATATTACCTAGAACAAAAAGGCCGAAGGATCTCAGATGGGTAAAAATCACCACACACCAACGTACAAGAAGCAACATGCGACGAATTGTGTAAAGTGATCACTTAAGCCAGCTCATACAGCTCGTCAGCCCTGGGTCATCCTATATGACTTTCATACATGTTCCTGATACAAATAGTTTTGTCTCTGTGAGACTTCTATAATCCATCTTTAGTATTAGATTGTTTTTCTTTATTATGGATAGGAATATTTTAGAATATTATGCGGGAAAGGCTTGCAAGTAGTACAAATCAATATTAGAATATATATATATATAATATATCTATATAATATATTATAGAGATATATATAATATAATATGTATATATATATACAAAAAGAAACCCGTGTTTCCCTATCCGCCAAGTTTTCTTCACAACCAGATACTACCACCCCCTGGTGGTTATAGTGGTGGATAGCCCTTAGTGTCCCATTTAAAATGTGCGAGTTTGGTGGGGGTGGCTGAGAGTGGGTGGGAGTGGGTGACGAAAATGTGCTTTCTAGCAAATTTTTTTGTTATGGAAAGGCCGCAAATGATTCAGACTGTTTCAAAATAGGCGCGTCGACTATGTCGGTGAGTCTAGAAGGTTCCGGTAAAACTTGCTCTAGAAAGTTCTGGAAGGAGAAGCTTCTAGAAAATTCCCGAAAGTTCTTTAAAGTTCTAAACTGAATGTGTCGGTGTGTCTAGAAGGTTCCTGTACATTCAATAAATTTCTTCTGGAAGGAGCGTGTTCTAGAAGGTTCGCGAAAGTTCTATGACGATCCAAACAGTGTACTGAAAATATACGCGTGCGAAGCCGCGCGGGCACAGCTAGTTAAATATAAAAATACCTACATAAAGAATAATCTCAGTCAGTTTGGTTTCACGGCCAGGTTAAAAATAAATTATGCAGACAATGAATGCTGCTGACTTCCTCTCTGGATGCTGGGCACATTACCCCGAGCGTGTCTAATTAGCCATTCAATGCAGAGCTTATCTTATAAACTATTAATTCCGTGGTCACCAGACAAATTCCATATATTATTACAGCATATATTTTGTGTGAAGAGTTGAACAAAAATAAATAAATAAATAAAGCCTATATTCACTGACCATTTTAACAATTTTAACATAAGTAAATAGAAAATGATACACTGAAATAGTAAGATATACACAAATACATGCGCACACACACATATATATATATATACATATATACATATACACATACATACATATACATATATATACATACATACATATACATATATATACATACATATACATACATACACATATATATACACACATACATACATATACATAGATACATATACATATATATACATACATATACATACATACACATATATATACACACATACTTACACATATATACACATATACACATACATATACATATATATAAATGTCATTTAAGCAGCCAGTTTGTTGGTCAGGTTGTCTCTCTGAAATGGAAAAAGACAAAAAGGACGTCAAATTAAGAGATGGGAAGATGACCTACCAAAAGGATGGAGAAGAATAGCTCACGACAGAGACGAGTGGAAAAAACTAGGGGAGGCCTATGTCAGAGAGACAACCTGAGTTGAACAAAACACTGACGCAAATAAATATAATAACAAGAAAATAATCGAAATATGAAAATTCCTACTGATCATTGCAGAAGCAATTCATAGCACCATGCGTTGTTCGTAAACATCTTTCATTTAAGAAACACAATCGAATTAGTATGTGTAAATCTTGCATATGACGCACATACTAAATTCGATGCCCTTTCTTAATTGGAAAGACCTATACTTGAGTTGTCGAATTGTATTATTTATATATGCGCTTATCAGATCTATTGTGTGAAAGTGAATCCTGGCATTGGAAAAAAAGGAATAAAATTAGACGGAATGCTATCGCTTAGGCGCATATATGATAAATCTTTTTACGGTTTAGTGAAGATGAATGGACGATGAAACGATGGTAAAGAAAATATACGAGTCAAGTTTTGAAGGCAGCTGGATTAGAGGGCGTCCACGAAATACCCGGCACGACCAGTTAAACCAAATAGTGGAGAATGACTCTGTTTCGACTTCAGGAATAGAAAAGTGTGCGTGAGAAGATCTATGAAAGTGTATAATACGAAACGAATTTATTAAAAATAACTTATACTTATAAAATTACCTTAAAAAAATTATAATTATTTATATTAAGTGACTAGGTATGTGGGACATTTTTCGAAATCCATTAATTTGAGTTCTGAATAGGTATATATTATGTTTCATATTGTTTTGAAGATAAATATTACAATTATTACATTACAGATGGTTTATGTATGTTTAGGGAATGAATGAGGTAAGAAAGGTATACAGATAACCCAAATGCTGACGGTGATAGAAAGAGAAGGCGACTGCGGAAGACGTGGCATGACCGGATTAATCAAATACTGGAAGGTGGGCCTCAACAATCGTCGAGCTTGCAAGCGAAGATGTATTAACAGTCACGGCAGCAAGGTGTGGCGCTCCATCCTCTCTGCCTACCCCCGCAGGAAATGGTGTGATGTAAATAAATTAGTAAGTTATTTATAGTAAGTGACTGAGTGAAAATAATTTCAGATTCAATGAATACCGAGTGCTG
>JADDOH010014195.1:0-10452 GCA_016648135.1 Agrypnia vestita | reverse complement strand
TCTTGGACAATACTATCATACAGTAGCGTAGGGGAGCCAAGGCTAAGGTAGAGTGATAATGTCCACCTTGGAGATTCAAGGCTGCCAAATTTTGCACATTACATAATGGAAGAAAACAATTGAAGAGGCCAAGACCTAACAGGAGTTATAGAGCTAACACTGTTGATGATAATGATGATATCGTGCACCTTTTTTGTCACCCCGCCACCCTCGTGCCTCCGAAGTAATTTCAGACAAACCATGGTGACTACAATATTTATATTCAATACCCATAAAAGTAAATTATACGTTTTTACACTTTTTAAAAATGTTCGAAAAATGACTACACTTACAATCTCTAAAATGAAATAAATATATATTTTCACGTTTTGGCTATAAACTGATTTATGAATTCTATGCCTACCTAAAAATATATGCAGGTGACATCGTTTACTAGCAAATGAAATATCAAAATGTAAAAAAAAAATATAAAAAATATCTTCTTCTTCAAATATAGCAAATTTATTTTGTGGTGACATAATTATAATTTATTTAAATTAACTCTGTAAACACCACTTATTTATTGAAAAAATTCAACATTATATTATCATTTTCCATATATAACTTTTTAATATTTTGATCTGTACTTCGATTTTTAAATTTTATTTTTGTTATCCTGACGAAGAAGCCATTGGCTTTGAAACATGTTGAATTTTTTCAATAAATAAGTGGTGATTACAAAGTTAATTTATATAAATTAAAAAAAATATCATTCCTACCATTCTTCCCAGTGAACTGTACACATAAAATACACGCGGTCGATATTCATAAACGATGAGAATACTAATTGCACTCAAACGATTTTTTAAAATTTAATTCAAATATATAAAAATTCATGGGTTTATTTCAAAAGCAGACACCGAAATACTTTTCATTGTTTGCTTAAAATATTAATTTTAGTGTAAATTTGCTTAAGAAACGTTAACGACAAGATTAACCCATTTAACCGAAAAATATTGTCCGTAAACATTGCCAGTTGTTTAAATAAATTACCTTTAAACTTGCAAAAAAAAACAAATTCATTGACTCATTCGATTTAATGGCTGACAAACACCTGAAAAAATTATTCCAAGGCTTTCGCGGCCGTACAATAATAGTGAGTTATTATGGTTTACTTTGTTAGCGGTAAAAGCCGAGGCTTTTCGCCCTATTTTAGTAGCTCTTCCCGAAATTTTAACATCAGTGGGCGATTTTTAAAACAGAATATAAATCTCGGTGTTAATGTATAAATTATATATTTTGAGTGTCGTAATTTATGCCAAGTTTTAAGCCATTTCACAAATTATTCCTTCGCCCTAAAATACTTCAGTTTGTGGAAGATTTATGTACGAAAAATCTTTTATAGGTTTAGTGAATTTAAACAAGTAATTTTAGTATAAAAAGTTATTAACTGACTTTTTTGTTCAACAAAATACTTAGGGAGATGGAAGTTCAGAGGGCGTCGATTTGGCAAAATATTGTGTAATTTTTGGTTAAAATTATTCAGCCAATCGCAGTATTTGAAAATATACTAATTATTATCCCACTACTAGATTAGCGTGTAAAATATAATTTTTGTGATATAGCACACTTTGCTACATCAAGCGGGACAAAATGAGTTAAATGACAATTTTGCCAATATATAGTACTTAATAAGCATAATATGTAGATGTTAATAAGCGTAGTAAATAGACTCATCATGAATTTTTGTAAAATAGATAATAAAATTATATTACATGAAAAAAAAATTTAACCGCGCTTATGTTTAAATGTACCTACTAAAAAGTAAAAACATATTTTCGGTCAAAATTTTTTGCCTTACTCTCCAAAAAAGTAAGAGTATACGATATTGATATAGATTACATAATTCTGTTGTTGATGGAGGGAAGTATGAAAATTAATTAATTATGATGAATTTATTGATTAATTAATAAATCTGATAATTGATTCACGTATTGTCATTGAAAATACGTCTGTGTGCAAATTTTTAGCTCGATTAGACATTGAGAAGCGGATGAAATATTGATTATAAGATTCCGTCCAGGCAAACAGACAAACAGACAGACAGGTGAAGCTTTATATAAGCGTGGTAAAAAAGGCCACGGTGCGCTGCGAAAAATGCAAAAGTGTGAAGAGGTGTCTAGTATTACGAATTATGAATGAACGTGTTTAATATTATTTAGAGAATGAAAGAAAATTCTAGAAATATAAACGACAGTATATGTTAAATCTGCAGATTTTTAAAAATAAATGCATAAATATATTTTTTTCACATTTGAGAATTTTCGTAAATTATTGAATTTTAGATGTAATAAGTAAATCTTAAAGAAAAAAATGAATTTGCTACTTTATTTATATACATTTAACGACCTACAATGATTGATTTTTTTTTCTACACCAGAGCGTCCGCTCTTTCTTCTATCTGGAATAAAATTAGCTTCATAAAGTACATTTTTTTTATACTTTACCCGTATTCGGATAATCAAAAACTATATCAAAATATTTTGTTTTGCTTCTGCGTGAGATTGTGTACGAGTTTAAAAATGAAATATGTATTTAACAATTTTGAACCTATAATGGTATAATAAGCTTAATATTATTCTAATTATCGCACGTATCTCGTAAAAGTTTCTCACCGAAAAATAAGTACTCTTATTAAAGATGGTTTAACTAGATAAGAAAATAAACACTTCTTCATAAAATGGTTAACACCCCGCATTATCCTAGAGCATTTTCGCGGCTAAGAATATTCAAGTTTATTACTTCAAGTTGGATACAGAGATAAATAATTAAGGCTTATAATGGGACAGAATTTTTTTACATTAAAGTTCTATTCAACAAATACATAGAAAATTGGTGTAAGTTAAGTAAAATAATAATTTGCATTTTATTTGACAAATGGTTCAAGGTCAATTAATAATATTAATATTTTAAATATCGGAAAATAACACAGACAAATTTTCATCCATTAGGAACATACGTAACGAGGTAAAAACTGGCACGAATAAAAATATATTCAAAAGACGCGTGTGTAAGTATGTATATACGAATAGGCTGGTGCGCTGCCGTGTTGAAAACGCATCTAGAAAATTCTGTCTGTCTCACTAGCGCGCATTCATAGCTATCAGTACAAAAAAGAGATCACGTGCGCTTTGTATTATTAAAAACCGTGTTTTAAATTTAAATGAATTATTTGAGGGTTGGATTCCAAACGCTATTCTAAGCGCGTTGGAATCCAACAGGGAAACAGAGCTAACTTCAGATCGTGAGGCACAATTGCAATGAAAATATATTCATTTCATTTTATTGCTGATTTTAAATTAATATTTATTTAGTTTCATACCATACTTGAAAAATAATTCGCCGCTATGTTCCCATAATGAGAAATCTGGTAATTATTTTTGTTAATTTTTTATTTTATTTTTTGACTTTGGTTGAATCAACCAATATACAAGAAATGCGCATGTATAAGTACTGTGTTTGTGCCTCCCTTTAAGGATTAATCGCTTTTATCATACGAAGGTGCCATATCCAGGGTGCCCCGAAAATTTCGAAACCCAGCGTTGATTGCATTACCAGCGAGTCTATTAGTAAAAGTTTGATTCAATGATGTATAGTGGTTTTATTTTAAACACGCCGTTTGTTTTCACGATTTCAATCATAATAAGCGACTATTTTATTAAAAATATGCTAAAGAGATCTGGCGGAAATAGTTTTTTATGGAGGTATGTTAAAGATAAAATTTACAATGTATAACTGGCAATAATTAATTTATTAAAGACGGCTGAGGCACCCAAATAGGACGTGAAATATTAAAATACTTTTTAAATTAAAACACAAATAAAACATGAATTGATCCTAATAAGTAATTAATTTATATTCCTTCAAAGTTTGTGCACTTTTTTTGGGATAAATATTATTGATAAAATATGTTCTTAGGTTTTCACGGCCACTCAGAATCTTCAAGTTTGTGTTTACTGGGGTATTATGCCGTGTTGTTACGACCTTTCGGGCCGACGTTTCGGATCCCATTGCAGGGTCCAACATCAGCCTTGATGATGGACCCTGCAATGGGATCCGAAACGTCGGCCCGAAAGGTCGTAACAACACGGCATAATACCCCAGTAAACACAAACTTGATAAAATATGTTATGTTTTTAAAACGAGTATAGCATATCTGAAAAGCTTTGCAGGATGTCATGAAAGCATTTGGTTTATTATCGGAATATGCCCTAACAATATTTATTGAAAAGAGTGAAAGCGAACCCACTCAGTATGGAGCCTAACGATTATGGTGTAGTGAAATGTCTACATACTCGGAGAAAAGTATTCGAAAATGAATTTACCCAGCTGTAAGCGATGCCTCGACAAGTAATATCAACAATAATGACACTTTGAATAGTGTCTACTATTCAAGAAACACATTTGCCATGTTTCTATAAATAACGTTATATATGCTACGCTTCTCTATACTAATGTCACGAGAAGATAGAATTATCAAGAAATACGCGAAATCGGTTAATTTAGAACTCTAGACCTTTTACACTAAAATTGGGAGGTTCTGGGATGGTCCATATGAATCTAGAATCGACTTGAAATGCATAAACTCTGGAAACATCGAGAACTTATCTATAAAAAGGGATCCACCGGCAATTGCGCAATCAGCTGTGTCAGAGTTGAAAGCGGGCTAACGCCATAGAAATCCACAGAAAAGCGAAATCGTGCGGCACGTGTTGCTATTGCGTGTGTGATTCCTGCGATAGTAAATCAAAAAGTACCTACCGACAAGCGAGAAGTTTTCTAGTGCGAACCTGGGCGATTTAAGTAACGTGCATCAGTAAATGAGAGACAAGTTATTCAGGGGTGATAAAAGTACAGCGAAGGTAATTAGTGCGAATTACGAAATTGGATAATTAGTGTGTGAAAACATTTCGAGTGAATTCGTGTCCAATGACTTTGCGTCTTATGTAAGTGTTTAAATAGTCTTTAGTGTTTCATTTGCCACGTTTCGTAATGATATAAAAAATATTTTTTAGAGAATTTAATTTTGCAGTATTCGTTGTAGCATGTAACTTATAAGAGTTGTTATAAGAAGTCCCATAATTCATTGAGTCTAATTGACTAAATACGATATCTCCATATCGTGGCAATAAATCGTAAATATTAAAATAAAATCCATGTATTTTCTCTTCTATATAATATGCTTATCAATCCTCACTCACCTCAGTACCTGAGATCTAAATTCAACCTTGTATCTAACCATGGCCCTCCACTCCGCTCGGCTGACAGCACTTCACTATCCATCCCCATGCATAATAATACATTCTTAAGCTCCTCATTCCAAATGCAGTCGGCTAGGCTTTGGAATCAACTATGCACAGCCATCACATCATCACATACCATAACTATTTTCAAAAGCAGATTAATCCAATTTTATCTTTCCCTAAACTTAGTTTAATCCTTCCTTATCCACATCCATCTGACATGCCTACGTGACAGGTAGGCACTTTATCACGGAACTAGTTTTGTCACTATATCATTGTATACCGGAAATATGTTTCAATTGTTTCATTAAATTGTATGATATACCTACATAAAGTGAATTTATAAATAAATAAGTGTATATTACAGTTATTCTTGTTCAAAAATTGTTAACATCTGACGTTTCCTAAGTGATAACTATTCCATTTTCCCAATATTGTAATGTTGGTTGGAAGATATTCAGCCGTATTCTGAACTAAGCAACATTGTTATTTCTGTATCTTGACAGTTTTGTATAAATAAATAAAAACCTAAATACTTTGTTTAAACCACATATAATTTCATTAAATCAAGCTAGGGAGATAAGCTCCCTTCTTCAGAAGAGTCCTGAAGAAAGGAGCCCCCGAAACATGTTGATTTTGATTTGAAATTTTTAAAATGATCTGTGGTATAAATACAGTGTTTAAGTTTTTATTTATATATAAAAATGATGCCACAAAGTTATTTCCTAAAATTTGAACTTGTTATGTATATGTAACATTGTAAAGTCGCCAATTTTGATTTTTAAGATTGACAGGATTGAAATTGATGAATTCAATAAATCAGAAAACCCTAAAACGTAAACAAACTATAAGTTCTTCGCAATTATGAAAAACGAGCTTTCTAATTCATTGAATTCATTTATTTCAAACCTGTCAAACTTAAATTGTCAAAATTGGCGGCATTAAAATATTATACAGTAACAGTAACAGAAATAGCAATTTAGATAGAAATAGGCAAGCCAATTGTCAACTGGCAATATAACCGAAAGAAAGAAGAAAAATGTTGAAAAGATGCAGAAGAGAACGAGCGAGAGCTAAATCAACGGGATAAATTCCTGCATCATTAGGAGCGCAGCTCGGCGGGGAGGTGTAATGGAACAATGTGTAACGGGCAATTAATTACCTGCATGATCCAGGAACCGTTCCCGGAGAACGTGTATCCGGCATGTATAATGTGGCGGTGGCGAGTGAAGGAGCTCAGCAGGTTGCGCATGCACTGCAGCAGGGTGTTCATCTGGGGGTGGATCAGAATCTCGGTCACCAGGTTTTCCGTGGCGTACTGGATGAGCCTTTCGCCTGGAATGACAAAAAAATCAACAATCAATACGCATTATATTAAAAAAAAAAAATACTACTACATATCTATTATAATATGAAGTCATTGTTGAACAACCCTGATCTGAAATTGTATATATGCCCGATCCGGGAGGGTAAAATGTTTTTATAAGGAATTGATTAATATATTTTTTTATTGTCACTTTATATTTTTACACATTAAGTTAATATTTTATTGGAAAATGTACAGATTTTGTAAATTTGTTAAAAATACACGTCTCAATTTTACAAAAAATGTTTTTTTCCAATATTTTTTTTTTAATATTGTCAATTGATATGTAATTTATTTGTGTTGTAAATGATTAATCTGATCAACACTAAACTAAATATTGTGTGTGAATAATAATGTATTAGTGTAGTGAAAATTTTATTTTCGTATGTTTTAGATAAAAATAATATTTATAATTAATTAGTTTTTTTAATTATTTATTTATAAAATAAAGTAGTACTGATGACGTTAAATAAGAATTCAATGAAACGTCGAGAATCGTTTCTCGGAAAAACATACGGTTCGTATACAGTATCCGCCACCAGTTACAGTTAAATAGATGAATCAATTATAAAGATATACATAAAAAATTGAAAAATATTTTGTCAAATATTAAAAAAGATGTCAAAGGGATATGAACCCGAACTGTCTTTTAACTTTGCCGTGCGTTAAAATTGACTTACCGTTACGATACGTTAAATGTTAGATGAATTCTAGACTACTTCTAAATTTCTATGACAAGGTTTTGACATTTTCGTAAGTCAAATCGCAAATCAGAGTAGTAAATGGAGAACACGATGGAGATTAGCGCAGGTCTGAAGAGAAAGGCAGTGGTCCAGCAGTGAATAAATAATAGCTGACGATGATGATGGTAATGATGTTAAACATTAAAACATTTTCTTATGCAGATATGAATTAAGATATTTAAAAAAAAATTAAGGATCATAAAAAGATTGTCTTTTAAAATTCTAAAAAAAATGTAATTCGATATTGATAATTCATAATATTGTTATCTAGATATCATTTGAAGACTCCTCTGGAAAAACAATGAATGCAACTTTTATTGTGAAACTGACATTTTAATGTCATCTGTTGACTTTTTGGGGTATGATTTTATACAATAAATCAAAATTGGGCAAAACCGTCGTGGTCCGTTGTAGTAGTTCGATTTATATCTGTTTATCCATCGCAAGTAACAGGAATGTCCGCCCGCCAAACTTCAAAAAACACAGTTGTCAATTTGACAGTACATGCGTTTGATATACGTACAAACACAGAATATGTTTATATAGTAATAATTTGATTCAATATTTATGTAAGACGAGCATAAAGTGAAAGAAATAAAAATTTTGAAACTTTAAAAAAAATGTTTTTCACTAAATAAACATTTCTTGACATTCATTGTTTTTCCCGAGAAGTCTTCATTTGAGAAATTGTAGAAGAATATTCAGTGGAATAAAGCTTTTCACTAGAATTTTTTAGATAATACCTACGCTACAAGTCACAAAGAAAAATATAAAAAATAGATGACGTCGAAATGTTTTATGAAATAAAAATACCAGGAATATCACAAGACAGACCTGGGCTTTTAGTTTATTAAATATACTACTTGTTTAGATGAATACACTGCCAGTATATTATTGGAAGAAACATACATTTTTAAAAGAAACAAAACACGCAATTTATATTTAATATTCGGAAGAGACTAAAAATTCAATTTTTCTTTTAGGAAACCTGTCGCTTTCGATGCAAATTCAATATTTCTCATTAATTTTATTTGGAAAAATGTAAATTCCATTATCTTTCGATACTGAATGCCGGAGAAAGCACGCCCAGTAAATTGGTAAAATTATGCCGAAAAAAATACGCAATTTTACCTCTAACATGATTTAATTCAAACTTTGTCTATTACATATTTCGGTTTGATTAAGATTGCGCGGAAATTTATGATTTCTTTCTCCAGAGAAATTTCTATTATTCTATAAATTTAACTCATATGGGCCCTGGAGGAATTTCCAGCTAAATTTTACGCCCGTGAAGCCTTGGAGGCCGGGGGAAATTTATGCGAAGTCAAATTAAGACAGAATTTATAGGCCAGTTATCATTACCACCCCAAACCCTGAAATTCGCGAAATTGTTTAGAGACATTGAAGATAGCAGGTATTAAATACGAATAATACTTACGAGAATGCGTTTCGTACATTTCAAGTAATTTAAATTATCTGCTTAATACATGAAAAATATATTCAGAATTTTAATTTACAAGTTTATTTTTAATAAATATTTATTAAACGACGTTAAATTATTCAAAATAGCAAAATCTTATAATTTTTACTACTTCAATAAATGAAGAATGATTTTATGATGACATTAGTAATATAATTAACAAGAAAATACTTTGTTTACACTACTAATTTGTTGAAAATAGCAAAAATTATAAATTGATGATTGTATTTGTTTTTGTATAGGAAAAACGTGCAGAAACTTTAATGCTAGAGTTAAGGAACACTTAAGGTATTTAAATAGTAATAATTATTCTGAATTTACTAATCATTTTTTGTAAATGAATCATTCTTTTGATACTAATGAGGGTTTACAAATGTTATGTAGAAATAAAACAGGATTACAGTTGGATAAATTAGAAATTAAAAAATTAAAAAATGTTAGTAGTAAATTATAAATAACCAGGTCTTGTTTGCAAATATCGTGTTATCTTTTGAATTTGTTTTCATATGTTATTTACCTAACTATTTATTCATCTGCCATATAATTATTTTTTAATTTGTAAATATCTATACTTCCATTTTTAATTATTAGTAATATAAATTGTATCTTGGTGAAGGAACCGCTGGCCTCGAATTGTGTTGGTATTTTCAACAAATTAGTGGTATAAACAAAGAATGTTCTTGTTAATTATACTTATTTTTTATTCAATTTATATTTTGTATGTATTAATATTTTAAAAAACTAAACAAAGCATAATAATAGCATAATAAATATATTATACGCAGCTACTTTTAAATACTTTCTTTGTTATAAAATACGATTAACCTTTTTCGTTTTAACTCGAAGCTGTAAATCTCAAACTCGGCGGATTATCGGGGTGTAATATCAAATGTTGACCTATATTTTTTGTACGAGCCGAGGGTTAAAATACTGAGGGGATGGATTTCATAATTTTTAGAGAAGATTAATAATTATTTCTGGTTTTATTACATTCGCAAAGGGAAACATATTGTTTTTGTTATGTCAGTAAAATATTATAATTAATATTAAATTATAGATGTATCACAGAAACGGAGCTATTCATATGAGAAAGTATATATGAAAGTCTCGATTAGGCATCGACAGGGCTTGCGACCTATCTAGGTTGGCTTAAGTGATCATTTTACATGATGCAACGTTCATGATTCCATCAAAGAACAACCACCCGCCTAACAAATTGTTGAAGTTCTATTGTTGTAAATATATGTTACTTATGTATATATTAGGTCCTTACATATGAAATTAGCGTTTAGTATGGGAGGAACATAAAGCCAATTTTTTTTATTATAATATATTTATTTAATCAAAGTATGTACCATTGCTATCTATGAACTTTTGCCATCTCATAGGTAGTTCATCGATCCCTTTACTAAAAAAACCATTCGGACGGGAATCAATAAAATCTTTGAAGGCGGTTTGGACTGCCCCATCGGAGTTGAATTTTTCCTTTGCAAGAAGTTATCCAAATTTCGAAAAAAAGGGCAATCTGTTGGGGCAAGGTCCGGAGAGTACGGTGGATGTCTTAGACATTCCAATTGAAGC
>JADDOH010014194.1:0-12548 GCA_016648135.1 Agrypnia vestita | reverse complement strand
GCGTTGTCTGGTACTCCACAGTTAGGTACAAGAAGCCCTTACAGAGTGATTTACAACGCGATAGAAAGGAGTATGTTTGATTCGTCCTATACATTGGATCAGGTAACGTACGCCACTCATGTAACTCCAGAGTTTCTGTACCACATTGTGGAGATCGCCAGGTTCTGGGACGGACCTATTAGCGTTTCAGCTTTCGTGCCGAATTACGACTTGGACTTGACTATGAAGTTGTTCACACAGTTGTGCCGCTGCTACGACGGCATGTCCAAAGTGGCGGTGCATCTGGTCTTCCCTGTGACAGATAAACCGATCTTGTTGAACAAAAGCAAAGCACCCAAGAACACCACCAAACAAGAAAGTACTCCCCTTTCAAACGCGAAAAAGCGGGACAAGCGATATGGTTTGAGAAAAAGGGTGTGGAGAACTAATTCGACAGGCGAAGCAGGCAATTTGAATGACCAGGTAAAGCCTGACATCAAAAATAGCTCCAAAACTCCCGATCGTAATAAAGTCGAAGAAAAGCACGCTTCGAGTCCCCGCCTGTACAACTATAAGCACTTCATCAACATTGATTTCAGGGATTGTTCCACACCTGACATGAGTTCCACCAGGTCTTTCAGATCCAGGCACGGTCTGGTGTACCCCGTGAACGTGGCGAGGAACGTGGCCAGGAACGCGTCTTCCACGCAGTATAACCTGGTCTCTGACGTTGAACTGATTCCCAGCGAGGGTCTGGCCACCAAGTTTACCGGCATGGTGCAGAAGCACAGGATTAACGGACATTACGGAGTGATCCCCAAGTGGAGGCTGGCTTTTGTAATTCCTGTTTTCGAAGTGGAGCAAGGCGAAGACGTACCGAGAAATAAGTCAAGGTAAATAGTTTTTTTACCTGTGTTCTATCCAAAAAAACATTGGTATTTTATCTTATTTACCTGTATTCTATCCAATGCAAACATAGTATTTTATGTTTTTTACCTGTGTTCTATCCAAAGAAAATATTAGTATTTTAATAAGATAGATTACCGGATAAAACCCGCTAAATAATGATAAAAATTAATAGTTTTACTACGTTCATTTATTGCTCTAAAATATCAAAACGATTAATTTTAATACGACATTAAAACTGATAAACTCACACGATCAGAGTTAATCAACTTCGATATGAATTGCACATTATTTCATTCGTTTTTGAATTACGTTTTTTAATATGTCGATCAAAAATATTTGGTTCACCTAGTCTGTCCGTCTCTCCAATCCAAGTTTTGATCAAAGATTTCATATTAACTAATGACTATGACTATATTGAACACTAAGTTATAACGACAACCTGTTTAATATGCTTTATAAAAAGCATTTGATGTGAAATACCTATTGCTCAACATGTGCAAGAATATCTAACACTTTTTCAAAATATGCATTCTTTGATAATGAGGCTTAAGCTATTTTGTTATCATAATTCATGTATTGTAAGAATTAAAAGTTATACTTTTGTATATCAGTACGAGAACATATCATAATATAACAATATTATTGCTATCCACAGACCATCGAAATATATAGACATGAAGTAACATAAATTTCACATATGTAAATAAAAAAAATTGTTTTTTAAGTTCTATCTTTTAAATTTTCTGAGCCGCGTTTCACCTTATGAGGGCATTATCAATATAAATATTATATTTTACATTCAACAACTTGTATTTATATTAACAGTATTAGAAAGAGATGCTATATAATTTTAAGAATTAATCAAGGTTTTTGTATTTCTGCACTATTCATAGAAACAAATCTGATCAAATACTAATGACAAGTAATACATATAAGAATGAGTATAGATTTAAATCAAGTTGTAAAATTATATAGCATCTCTTTCTAATACTTTTAATATAAATACAAGTTGTTGAAAGTAAAATATTTAGATTGATAATGCCCCCATAAGGTGAAACGCGTCTTAGAAAATTAAAAGGGTAGATCTTCAAAAACAATTATTGTTTTTATTTTCTTATGTGCGATTATAGAGTTCTACAAACTTACCTCTGAAACAATAAAAATTAACATAAATTTGTTTGTACACAATCTGGTGCCATTGCTGGTCCAATACACTGAATTGCTAAAAATAATCACTACAAACTGTAAATTTTGAAACAATTGTGAAAAGCTCAAACTTAATACCCCTTAAAACTATAAATTCTTAATAAATAAGTCGTTATTTATTACAAAAATAGTTTTTACTTGAAGATACTCGGTATGGACCGAAATTAAAAAAATTTAAAAAAAACAACACATTTTGTAAAAAATGCGGGATAAAAAAAAAGGATTTAATTATGGAAGAATATATACTTTTCTAAGGAACGGGTTTAATCATCTCGGTAATATTTTTTCTTCTGTGTATCTACTTGCTGTCTTGTCCTCTGGGTGCTACGTGTACGAGTAGATATTTTACAAATAGGGGTGGTATGATTCTCTGATAAAATTCACATATACATCAACATACATCACGTATCTTATAATGTAAATAATGTTACATAATGTTAAATAATAATGTAAATAATATACAAGGTTATTTAGAAATCATTAATAACCTCGCATTATGAGTCAATTGTTCAAGCAGCCGTGACCAAATATCAATAATTATAGAGATGTGCGATATAAAAGTTTGCATTTTTTTTTTTAATATTTCTGAATTATTTTTTAAAAAACGTTGGACTAGCATCACAGTAACTTACATCTAATATGAAAAAATTATTCCGTTTAATACAAGTCAAATAAAATAATAAAAACCTTCCAACTCCAATTGGAAAACATTCCAATTGGAATTTCTGCGAGATTTTTATTATTTTATTTAACTTGTATTGAAACGAATGAATTATTCGTAATCGGTATAAGTTACTGTAATGATAGTTCAACTTGTTCTAAAAAAAGTCAGAAATATTGAAAAAAAATGCATACTTTCATATTGCACAACTATGGTCATAGCTGCATGAACATTTTCGATTCATAATTAAGGTAGGAATATAGTCCTGCGAGATTGTTAATGTTTTCCAAATAACCCTGCATAACATTCTGAGATTACATTCAAGCGGATACTTTAGCCTTGTTATGGACAAGGATATTAACAAATCTTCTTCTTATCCTTACCCATTCAACGAACGTTGATAACTATGTTGGCCAACATTATAATATTTACTGTGTCTTGGAAAAGCTCCTCAGATGGCATGCATCACTTGTCTTCACTGAATTAAGAAATGCATTTCTCTTTGTGCTTCTTTGTACGTCCGAGACATTGGATGTCTTCAATTTTTTTTATTTGTCCTTAAACGAGTTTTGTCAATTTTTGAGTTTGTTGTTTGATTTTTCCTGTTAAAAATGATTTTACATTTGCAGTCTTCAGCAGTTATATGCCGAGGGTAAGGCAGTTTACTTCCATCGCTGGGTCTGCAGCCACTGTCAGAAGATACCGGATCTTCAGGCCTGGCTCAAAGATGATCCTGGAAATATAATCAAGGTAAGTTAATAAAAGCTGTCTCTAGTAAAAATATAAACAAAATTGTTAATGGCAGGCTTTTCACGTCCTGGATTTGACGGAACTGATATATAATATATATACCAGGTTTCCAAGAAGCAGACCTCTTTTAATTTGAGAAAGAGAATCGAATTAGTATATGTAAGCCGTGCGTACGAGGTACGTTGTTTTGTTGTATTGGTGTTTATACCCGTAAACCAACACAACGAAAAATGTGGCTCGTACACACGGTTTACACAAACTAATTCCATTGTCTTTCTTTAATGAAAAGAAGTCTACTATGTCGTTGGAATTGTTTCCTATAAAAAAGACAAATACAAATTATTATACCAATGCAAATCTTTACAGGTTCGTGACAATATGGTGAATATTTTTCAATTTTTATTGATTTAAATAATATGTTAATTATTAAATAAAGTGTGATGTTTTTGATGCTGAACAGAGACAATGGAATATTCTACAGATTAGGACCACTCATTTTACGCAAGAAAATACATGTGCGTTAATGCACTTTTAATAAACATCAAACACTTAAAATTAATTTATTCTTTTATTCATCACCAAAGTAATGGAAACGAATTTATTCAGGGCACTGTTCTTTAATTCCCACCAGAATTCGCACTCCTCTGTGGAACGCTTTATATCCGTCTCTCCAGGATATTTACACGTCTGTGGTCGCACTTATTCACTTATATTGAATATATTGAACGATCAGTAGATACTCTCAAAATCTATTATTGTTGATCGCTACGTACCCGCCGCCGATTTCTCACAATTAACTATTTCATCGTCGTAAAAGACATTTTCGGGTTTCCAGACGTCTCACGAATCTAATTGGCATTTCTACTGTTTATGCTCAACCCTTCTAGTAATTTCCCATTTGCTGTAAAACATCTAGAGTACTGAGAAATCCGCGATTACGTATAATTCTTTTTGTTTTTACAATCAACTGACAATGTGAGGATTTTCTTTCTTATTTTATTACTTCTTTAGTTTTCTTATGTAAATATGTTTTTCTTATGTCATATTTCTTTTTATGTTTCTGCTAAGTGTAAAATTAAAATGTTAATAATGTAAAAGCTCATAAATGGATAATTTGATTTTTTTTTTTTTTTTTAAAACTGGTTTAGGCGCATTTATCGAGGCACATTTGGACATAGTTATGCAGAAAGAATCCAATCCACAAAATGCTAAAATGAGTTATGTACGTGTTTGGATAGCTCAATACGATATCTTATGCGGGGTTTTCTGTGGCTTCAAATTTACAAATCCTTGGCGAACAAAAATATTGGTTAAAAACATCCATGTGGTATGGACGCATTGTGCAACATTTTAATTCTACTGTTACTACACGATAATAATTTTTAGAAAACATCCAAGGGGGTTGAACATTTTTTACGCCTCAAATAATACTTTTTACTTCATACTTTATCAAATTCATGGAACACAGAACCCACATAGAAAAAATAAATACTGTTCGTACAATTAGAATTTTCTAGAACGAATTTATCCTGTAAAACGTGTCAAAAATAAAAGTTTTTTTTTCTAATCACTTTAAAAAAATATCTCTCCAATGAACTTTATGGAAAAAATATGTCATAACGAATTAAATATCAACCTTTTAGTGTTTTGTAATATTGTAAAATTTTAACCATTCTTTTTGAAAATTCAAATTAAAAAATTAGGTTCAAATTCTTCTTCTATGTCTTCTGAGTTGGATGCTTTCTGCATAACTACGTCCATTGGTCGTAGCGATAATTCCGGGGTACTTTTTGAGGGTGGATTTGTGGGGTGACCACGATCTACCGCGGTACACGATCGATTATTCGTGGGAGTGTTTAAAAATTAAACTCATTTATATGTTATAAATTTTGTATTTGTTTTAGCAACTCGATATAGTCTTACAAACAATTGGAACATCTTCAGTTTGTACTTAAAAATTACTACACCCGAGCACGTAACAAAATTAATTTGCCAAATGTGATGGATATCATGCGGTAGTCTATGAAATATATACATATATATTTGTTTTACACGGATTTTGATTTATGCATTATTGCATGCATGATTTATGATTAATGCATACCAAAGCAGCACAAGACAGGGGAATTTTGAAGCACTTTGTCGAGACTTTGGGCCCCCGACCCTATTAGGAGAAGGTGACGATAATGATGATGATGATTTTAATAGGAGCATGGAACGCAAGGTGCGCAGGGTTGTGGTTGTGGAATGCAAGGTTGTGGTTGTGGAGAACATGGAACGCATTGTGGTGATTGTTGAAGTGAGGAAATATCCCGCAGCTGCCTGGCTAAGGATAGCAGTTGCGCGTCGGAATCGCACTGCTGGTTGGATGCTGGCTGATGGTCCACGATGACATAGGTCATGGGCAGTACGGGAGGAGGTGGTGGTGGAAGCGCAGGATGTACGAGCGGTAGTTGTGAGAGCCTGCGCTTATGAGAGCAGCAAGGGTTTGAAGAAACTCCCTGAAATCAAAAGCAATTTTTAAAAAAAAAAAAATTTTCATCGAGGTTTTACAAGTGCGGCGTGTAAAAGCAAAGACAGGATTATCCATAAAATTCAAAAAATGTTTTGAATGCAGTCACCGAGGACTACTAATTTAAAATGATCTGAATCCTTAATTTTATGTATCTATTAAAAATCATGTTTCCTATAAAATTCACTACATATTAGTAGTTCTCGATGAATGATTCAAATTATTAAGGATATTGCTGCCTTTGCTTTTATTCCCCATATGTAATGTAATAGCATTGTTTTTCTAGTGGAGAAAGGGTTAAAACAACCCCGGGAGCATGAAAATTATGTAGAAATTTGATTGAGAAATGACATGTCATATAAAAATTACTACATTGTTTTCCACTAAAATATTTAAATGAAAAAAGAAAACAAATTTTACGAGTATGCATGTACAGAATAAAATATTTATATGAATGTAAAATATTTCAAACAATGGAAATAAAATATCTGTGCATGTACATATTGTCTCGATACGCTGGAAAAAAGAAACTACACATAATCGAAGATTTCTCAACATTCTGGAGATTTCGAAACATAAGAAAATGTACAAGAAGATTCCAGAAAGAAACATTTTCTGTATAATGTGTGGCAGTGATTGTGTTGTAACAGCTAGTGAGCACCGCAGACAAAGAGAGCGGGCGATTCAGTACAAATATTGGCGGTCAGCGAAAAAGTACCAGAGTATCTATCTACCTGAGTGCAGAATGTTCTCAATATCGAATCAGCGTGACAGAAACGGTGTAATAAAGTGTTCCACAGACAAGTGGAAGATCCTCGAGTGACGATTAATGCAAATTACGACATAGTATTACAGTTAAATTTGGTGTTTCATTTCGTCTCCCATCCGTGATAATATTATAAATTGCCAAGCAATAAATATTGAATATCTTGAACAATAAAATTTCAAAAATATTTTTTTTAAATTACAAGGAAAATAAATAGGTAGATGAAGTAATTGGAGCAATTGGTATTCCATGGCAGTCATGGCTTCATCAGGCATTGCCTTGATAATGGCTGATGATGATAACGATTGGAAGAAACAATTGGTTCAAACTTACATGGGCAACCATGACAATGAAGATGCAGGAGACAGCGATGGTGACTTGTGATGCCATTTTGCTGGTGGGCTCGATCTGATGTCCAGAGTGGAGTGAATGTAACGCTTGTCCAGCCGCCGTCTTTTATACAAGGATCCACTCCAAGATACGTGATGTTCGGAGACCGTGTTCTGCAGCGTCAGACAGGGAGTATTCCAATCAGTGCGTCCATCAACTCGTCCAGAAAACTCGGCATCATCACGAAGCGCGCCGTCGACCACAACCGTTTGATAAAAAAATGCTGACGAAGAATTCTTTATTCAAGGTGTTTGCAAATTCGTGACATACATGGAAATATTTGCAGAAGTCAAACGTGCTGATCACACGTACAAAGATTTATCCTCTGTGTAGTTATTTTTATTTCGTTTTTTAATATCTCTAATGGGTAGGCAGAGAGATTGGGTCGCCCATTCTTCTATTCTGATGCTCTAATCTTTTATCGACATTCATACTTTTTCTTTCTCCTTCTTATCGAGTATTATCGAACTTTAGCGATCCTGTTGGCATCTCCAGATAGCTGGACCGTGGATTTCCCGAGCCTTCTTCGCCGGTCCCTCGTTGCGAGAATGACATCTACCAAGTTAAGAATGTTCTAAGGTTTTCACGGCCACTCAGAATCTTCTGGTGTGTGTCGTCTGGGGTATTATGTCGCGTTTTTACCACCTTTCTGGCCGACGTTTCATTTCATTCAACATCAGCCCTGATGATGAAAAACACAAGAGTCTACCTTATTATTAATTTTGCGTTCGAGCGTGGCTGAGGAGCCATATTCTGGAACCGCACACTCTTTCACAAATTGTGCACACGCATCCAGTGGATAGTGGAATTCTGAGAGATGGGCTTTGGGATTCTGAGAGATTCACCTGAAAATTACCTGATTTTCTGTCTACACGCAGAGCGTTTGTGTGCCGTGATTTGTTGTCTCTTTCGATGCAAAATTTGATGCGTATGAAGGCCGGCTCGTATGGGAATAACGTGTCTGTGTTATAATACGTCAATGTGTTTTAGCCATGAATATTGAAGAGGGTGGTTTCACAAAATCTTCTCTCAATTGTGTTGCGTTTTTCAGCCCTTCGCCATCACCAAGCGCCAGTTCCCGTATCACCGCTGGGAGCCGATATACATCGCCACCAAGAACACCCCCTGGTACAGCGAGACGCTCTCCTGGGAGGGGAGGCAGGACAAGATGACGCAGGTAACATTCAGGGGATGAGCACCATTCCCCAAAAGTATGTGGGGAATCCAATCCCTAGCCAAAATTTTGATCCCGGAATTTCCCCGGAACAAACGGAGAAAACGGATGGTCGGGCGACGCGTGAATGCATTACAGTAATTACACTGCGAAAGTGCACTTTCGTATAAATTGTTTGCCGTATTCTAATGATAAATAGAATAATTTCGTTGTCCGTCCGTCTGTCCGTCGGTCCGTAAATTCGTAACTTGCTGGAATTGAAGCTTTAGATAATTAGAGTGCGACACGCAATCAGCGCGCGCCCCGTGCAACACGCAATGTTCGAAATTACACGGAAATTTTTATATTATTATTTTATTACATTTAGTTTTATTTTTATGCGAATAGTTTAATTTTAAAAAATAAAAATGTTTTCTATTCATGAATTTTCACCTTCAAAATCCTGCAATTATTATGTCCCCCGATTTTTCAATGGTGATAAATAAACAGAAAATATTATGAACAAGTGTATTTCTGATTGTAATCTTTTTTTTAAATCGCGTGTTCGCAAGTCCAAATTTTTGCACATGATTAAAGAGATCTTCGCAGAAATCCAGTACTTTGGACCGGGGCAAACGACTAGATAGTTGATTGATAAAAATGTTCAAAGACATCTTCCCAGATGCATTTGATGTGTAACGCCTAGACTGCTGTAATAATTATTCATGCTGAACCGTCAAAATCTCAGCTGGATTGATTACAATAAGTTATGAAAGCGACAGCACGGATAATATATGGAAAGGGAAAATCGCGTATTACATCCCCTTTGCGTAAAATCAGCTCCATTTCTTTGAAAGAGTAGAATTTAATTTGTCTGTCGATGTACAAGTCGACACAACATGGCGCCTCTATATCGGATTATTAAGGATACCGGATAATGTCAAGACTTCTGACGGGCAATAGAATTGAATTTGTTGCAGAATTTCGATGGTGATGTTGACTCAGTGGTTATGTGATGACGCAGATTAAAAATTAATTTCCCATATCAAGTTTTGATTAATTAATTATGATAAATTAATTGATAAATTAGTGAATCTAACCCAGCGCCATCTTTTGGTGAGCTCGTTAACTAACTTTCAGCATATTTTTTCTAAATACGCTTATGAAGTATATAATTTCGTACAAAATCACTTCGATAAAAAACTAGCGTCATCATTTTTTTGACACGCTCGTTAATTAGTTTTTCATATCAAACATTTATTAATTAATTATGATGACTTTATTGATTAATCAGTAAATTAGATAACTGATTCATGTACTGTCATCGTGTATTGTCGTGTGTGCAAAATTTTAGCTTGATTGGATATTTGGGTGAAATATCAATTATAAGATTCCGTCTAGACGGACAGACAGGTGAAGCTAATATAAGCGTGGTAAAATAGTAACTAATGGAATTTAGTCAGGTCTCAAGTAATGCTCAGGTTTCGGGTTGCGTTACGTGCCATGTGGTTCAGCACAAAAATCCGCCAAATTTATTTTTGTATCTTCTTGGTCTTTCGTGATTTGAGATGATTACAGGACTAAAGATCAAGGGTGATTCGTTTCAGAACACACGTCGTTGGAGACAAGGGGTAGTAATTTACCCCAATAATTTCACTTACATCCCCTGACATTAGTGGCTTGTTTTCGTTCTAGGGTTACAATTTTTTCAGGCGATGATGACGAAGGTTTTCCTCGTGCGTGAATTTTATTAAAATAAAACACTTTGTTTTCACCACTTTATTAGATTAAACAATCTACATGTTTCGAGAACAATGTTCCCTTATTCAGGATTATTTTGTACTAAAAATTTTAAAAAGTTAAACCAAGCAAATGTGTTACGGTGAATGGACGGTGTGATGGCTCCACTTCTTCGCCTTTCAGCTCGATCCTACTCCTAACTTAGTTTACGCCTTGTTAGAGGCAAACAAGCTATCTATCTACGTCGGGTGAAGGCTCTACGGTTTTTAACGTAGTATTTCCAAACACCCTCGCTTTATTCAAGACCTCCCCAGTTCACGTTGTGTAATTTTTTGTTTCGAACTATAGGGGATGAATTGGTTTTGTGGTAACCCTAACGCAAGCTAAACTTAAATTAAATACTGGGGTATGAAGTTCGTGAATGTTCATAGAAAACGCAAACAAAACTACCTAGCACGTCGATTAAGCCCTACGGTGCAATTGCTAAACATACTATGTTCCGTGGCCCTATATTATTTACCTATCATTCCTACGGACTGAAACCACTGCATCTGGTGTAGCTGCGCTTCCAGAGTGCGCGATCCTCTGCTCCCACGCCCTCTCCGCTCGATCCCCCATTGTCCTACCTGTATGGGATCGACCGCCATCCACTGGAAAGGTTAGTGACGTGCCGTTATCACATGCGCATGCACATATAGAGTACATAGATCCCCTGAAAGCCCTCGAGTCCTTCGTAGCCGCTCCTATGGATGATTCCGTCTTCGACGCCCTCGCTGATTAATAATTTTATCTTCCGCCGTTATCTCGCTGTGCTTATTCCTTACGATCTTTTATATTTACTCTGCATTATCTTTATATCAATTACATTGTTACGTTTATTTACTAGCCGGCCTAAGTTCCGTCACCTGTATCTGGCCCTATGTCTCATTCTAGTGGTACGTTGGGTTCTAATGGATAAGGGGTTTGTAGAAGGTATGTGTAAATGTATGTGTACGCGAAAAATGTGTTTGCTTTAAATTCGGCCCCTCCATACCCAAAGGCTCATCGGTGACTGATCCCATCTTCCTTCTCCCGACACGAGTTCCGGATACGTTGACCTGAGCCTGGATGCGCCTTTTCATGTTGGGCCTCTTCTGTGCAAAGTACCGCACCATCCCTCGCGTCAGTGTCTGGCGTCCGGGCTCAGAGCCAGTTTGCCCCCCGAATTCCAACTCCTCCAGGTTAAACTAAGTTAAACTACGGTATATATACTGAAGCTACTGTAAAGATGGTCCCGGGCCACCTGTCAAGTCAAAAATATGCGAGTGGGGAGGGGGAGTTTCCTAGGCTCCCCAACCCTCGCCTGTGAGCAACTACAGCCCATTGGCCATTCGCGACACTACAGTGACTGCAATCACCCTCCCAGGTAGTACTTATTATAATCTGGTATGCATCAATACGTTCAATCCATTCCAGACGAGGGAAGACATCCGCACGGGTGTTGTGCCACCCGTGAAGAGCCCCCTCATACACTACGTACGAATAGATACATACTAATAAAATATAATATACATACATATACTTACATATACAATACATAAATAAATACTTGTAATGGTTGGTTGCCATGTGGTTTCACGAGGCCATGACCCCTCGTATTAGTAGATGGAAAGGTGGATCTGGACAGTAGGGATATGCCTAGCCCCTGGCCAGGGATGTCGGTGTATTTTCTCCAAATGGTGTACAGCTAGAATCCTGCCATCGATGGTGATGGGATCTGCCTAATTATCTCCGACTGATGTGTAACTGGAACCCTGCCATCACTGATGAAGATGATGTTGTCACTATCGAAACGTCACCTGATGATATTTAGCTGAACCGCCGCTAGTGATGATGATGATGATGATGATACTATCGTAACGTTTCCTGACGATATATATATCGGAGACACCGCTAATGATGATGATGATACTATCGGAACGCCTCCTGACTATATATGACTGGGACACCGCTAATGATGATGATGATGATGATACTATTGGAACGTCTCCTGACGATATATAACTGGGACACTGCTAATGATGATGTTGTTGATGATACTATCGAAACGCCTCCTGACGATATATAGCTGAACCACCGCTAGTGATGATGATGATGATGATGATACTATCGAAACGCCCCCTGACTATATATAACTGGGACACTGCTAATGATGATGATGATGATGATACTATTGAAACACCTCCTGACGATATACAACTGGGACACTGCTATGATGTTGATGATGATGATGATGCTATCGAAACGCCCCCTGACTATATATAACTGGGACACTGCTAATGATGATGATGATGATGATGATACTATCGAAACACCTCCTGACGATATATAACTGGGACATTGCTAATGATGATGATGTTGATGATACTATCGAAACGCCTCCTGACGATATATAGCTGAACCACCGCTAGTGATGATGATGATGATGATGATACTATCGTAA
>JADDOH010014193.1:0-13736 GCA_016648135.1 Agrypnia vestita | reverse complement strand
AAATGGCTGTGGAACTGTATCTCATTGAACATTTAATGCTTTAAAGTTATCGCATAATTTTAACCTAAATTTAGGTGTACGGTAATACCCTCCTTTCCCCTATAGTATAAAAATTTACACTGGTAAAGTGATAAAATAAGTACTAATAAAAACCATAGTTACATACCTTTATAAATTGTTTTTTTTAATTAGTGGCGTCTAACCACGAATTTTAATAAAAAAACAATCATGGAAAAATAGCGCATTTGTGTATTATTTAGCACGGCAAACAACGGAAACATTATTTATGATTGGCAAACACACACACACACACGCTGATGATTTTTTTACATATATTTGACAACATAAATATGATTGTCAATATATGTACAAAGTCAAAAAGCAGGGTATCAGATGTAAATTTGAACATTTTGATGTATATAAAATGTTCATTTGAATAAAATTGTTTTAATGTATATTTCAATATTTTAGTTTTGTTGATATAATATATAATAAATAAATTGTAAACATGTTCATACAATATAGGTATTTCATTCAAATTATATTTTTTAAAGGTTTTTTTAATATTGTGAATTTATTATATCTGTGTTTTTATTTGAAATAGATTTATTTTTGTCAATATATGTTTAATTTATAATAAATTAATCGAAAAAAAAATTAACAGTGTCCATATGACAAAAAATCTTTTATCTCAAATAAAAAGATAAACGTATCCCGAGTTCCAAGACCCGGGATTCCAGGAATGATCTAGAGCTGCGAATAGAGTCTCGGAAATGAAAAAAGTCCGGCAATAGAGGCACTAATCGCTATACATTATTCACTAAAATTGATAAGTATTAAATATAGAATATGTATATGTATGTGGGATGTAACAAAAAAGGCATAAAACCAATAAAAGGACATGCTATTTATTTTCCTCCAGTATAAAAGTACATAATCCTTATTATATTTGCGAGGCATGGAGCGCCATTTGCTTCGATGGCAAGATAACATATTCAATGAGAAAACGTTCGTCCCATATGTTGCGCAGAATTATCTCCGGAAGATGAGTGCTGTGGTCGACGTCGACTCGCTTGATGCGGCTATCCGCGACCATATCTCTGAGCAGCATTCCACTGGAAGGTTCGATTGACTCATCACGAAGAACCGGTTTCCAACAGTCGAAGGTGCAAACATCGGAAACTGCATCGCTCAACGCGCCCACCACGCCCCAACCCACAGGGCCCAAAAATGAGTCAGAAGCTGAGCCGACGGAGGCGCTAGCCCCTTCCCCCGTTCCCGCCGTGGCCGTCGTCGTGGGCTCCCCTCGTTCGTCGTACGTCGTCGTCACGGTAGCTCCATAACCCGTGGCCACTCCGTAGGAAGCTCCCCCCAGGGCCACTCCTGTCCCAACCCCTGCGCCGCCGCCCCCAACACCCGCGGCCACTGTCACAGCTCCTGTGCTCGTCCCTGCCGCCGCCGCTACGATGGGTGCAGCAACGTACGCAGTCGCTCCGATGGCAACAGCCCCTACCACCATGTTTCTAGACAGTGAAGGACTCGACTGGTTAATCCTACTTTATTATATCTTGTAAAATAATAAAGTTGTCGGTCGGCCGATGTAGTCTTCTAAAAATTATAACAAAAATAATATTAAGCTTTTTAACCAAATTATGAACGCACGAGTTGATGGCAGGTTTCAGTACAATACTATAAGGTTTAAATGTCTATAAAATGCTGGGTATCATCATCCATGTGCAGCAAATCGACTTTAAAGTTACAACACAATAAATTGTATTTAATCCTGTCTCTGCTAGGTCGAAGAGTGAGTGTAATCATGCGCATGGTTTCGCGCATAATTACGCTTGTGGCATTTAAAAGGTTGATATGCCATAGCCAGTCCTGGATGACCCGAAGATATATTTTGAATTATCCTCTCCGATAGCCAACCATAGAAGCCGTTCTTACTGATATATATTATCACATGATAAGATCATTACTGACTTTACTCCGCCGAAATTATCAAAATAAGCAACGGATTAAATTTATCAACATGAATAAATATTAAGCTGATATTTATTCGTGTTGATAAATTTAATCCAGAAACAAACACATTTTTCTGAAAGAAAAACAAAGTCGAAATAAATAAAAATGTTCTCAGATTTTCACAACCGTTCAGAATAATCTGCGTAAAGTTTTCTAGGATATTCTACCTATTCTATCAGCCCTGATGATGGACCCTGCAATGGGATCCGAAACGTTGGCCAGAGAGGTCACATATACACAGCAGATAATCCCAGAAAATTACACACAGAAGGTATTTACATATATTGACAAATTCCAGGGGTCTCGATATTACCTTAAATATAACTTTAGAGTAATATAGAGAATAAATTTTTGACAAAAAATTTATTGTATCGGTATTGCCATTTGCAATGTTCAAAAATGAATCATAGAGAGGAATTCCTTCGAGTACTTCAAACGAATCGATGAAGATACCTGTACAATTATTTGATTTGTTCAATTTATTTTGCATGATGATGAGTGTTTTGCGGTTGCTCCCTATGTATATCCCCCAATGAACCCGAATGGGTTCTCATTTATTACTTCCTTTCTTTTAACTCGTGGCATCTGCTTGTCTGATGAAAAAACTTTGGATCGATTTTTAACCATTTTCCCGTGATCCAATCGAGCTGAAACTTTGCAAGTAGACTTGTGGCGACGATCAAGAAGATCTGTCAATTTTCGTTAAAAAAAAAATTATCGTATAATTTTGGATTTTTCAAATTTTTAATGGTTTTTTCATACAACTCAGTATGTTCTATGGAGATTCCGAAGCATATGGTAGACACGAAACCCGAAAATGAGAAAGGGAGTACTGTAAAAACTTGGTTTTTATGGGTTACTTTTTAATAGAATTGACTTTACGATTGAGTTTGGTCTCTTTTGACTGCTTATTGTATTGTTAATTAAGATTTTGATATATATGATTTTCTTTTCTTTCTTTCTCATTGTTATTTAATTAGATTACACTACCTATACCTATGATTGTAGTGGTTATCCCCCACCACACACAACAATCATAATTCTTTTTGGTGAGGTATACACACAAAAAAATGTTGATTTGTAAGCATTGTCTATGTATGATTGTAAAAAAATATTATATATATTATTAATTAAATCAATAAAAATAAAAAAATTCAAAAATATACAGAATATATTAAATGTACACTCACCTGGTTTATTCACTATCAGGACATGAAATAAGAGGATCGTTTGCCACACCCTGGAGATTTGACTGGTGGTAACCAAATGATACTGATAACATTTTAATTAGCATTTTTGCATAATTCGATTTTTGTCACTACGTATAGATAAGGGAGGGCCATATCGGAAATAGGTCTAAAAAACAATTGCAAAGATAATTGATAATAAATTAGACATAACAACATATTTCAAATGGATCGCATAATGTAACTTATCAAAGTTTAGGAATTAAATTGTACTTATGAAATACATTGAAACGGAGTGGTTTGTTTCAAATTATCAGTACATGTGACAAAGGCGTGGAAATAACTGGAAAGTTTATTTTTACAAAAATTTATTAACAGTCAGTAAAACACAAATATACACACGTAGTAGAAATGAACAGTAGAAATATACAAGAACACGCAGAAATATAGAAGAAAATTATCACAGACACTTAGGTCTCTGTTGTAGTCACGAAACAATGTTAAGGTTGTATTCTTAACCCCACTTTGCCGATTTGGCGGAGGTTCTTGCAGGAAAAGGCTCGACAGCAAGAGCGATGACGGAAAGATATCTCGGAGATAAGCACTCGACGAGACTCGAGCTTCACATAAGCTCGACTTGGTACGGCCCGGCAGGAGAACACCCGGACACCTTCTAGTAAGGCGAGGACTGTTGGAGCCTTCCGAACAGTATATCTTGGCTGGGAGTAAAAGCGCACCGCTTTTATACCTGTTCGGCGGCGGTGGGGATGGATTAGCGAACAACCGTTTATTCGCTGTTGCTAGGCGAAGCTCCTGGCAGCCAAATTCATTGGAAATATGCACCTTTGGGAAGCCTGGAAATTTTACAGAGTGGCCGTGTTTAATGGCTTCTGAGAAATAGACACAGGTACAGGATTTTCGTTTACATCCACCAGGTGCGCGTATCAATATGAATGGATCCTGGCTGCCTATTTCTCATAACCAGACCAAGATCGCCAAGAGTATAGAGTCAGAAGAAAGAACCATGATGCTGTCGTGAACTCACCAACTTAAAGACGTAGTTGTGAAGACAGAATTGAAAGAATGAGAAAAGGTTCACTGTTGTATGTATGTTTCATCTATTGTCTGATCACTATCACTGCGGTGTATAGACTGGAGTGTATAGACTCGACTGTCAATACTGCGATAAAGTATATGTAGGACAAACGGCCCGTAAAATTTCCAAAGGGTTGGCGAGCACAAACGGGCGTGCAAACTAGGTCATCCAGTAAAATCAGCACTGGCTGAACATTTTCTGGATACCGGCCATCATTTTGCATTCGAACCGAAAATCCTTAGAAAGCCTGAGAGGCACCATACACATCTTATCAAGGAAGCACTCGAAATCTACAAGCACCCGATAAATATTAACAGAGATGAAGGCCTCAAATTAAAAACATCATAGTATTTTCCTTTACTTAAATGTTGAAAAAGAGGAATCTTCTGAGGATTCCGAATCCTCCAAAGGAAAATGCGATATCCCTCTTATGATAGATGGAGAAGGAAAAGGATCTGGGAAGGATCATTATATTTTAAATTTAAAAAAAATTTAAAAATGCGACACTTGAAGAAATAGGTATTAAATGTACATCATTAGAACTCCTTTAAAAATTACTTAAAAGAGAGAAACTTTTAGGTTAGAGCAAATGGGAAGTCTAGGAAATGCAAATATATCAAAAGTTGTGTACCGCAAGGCTCAATACTGGGATCTTATCTGTACATCATCCATGTGTCACAAATGTCTAAACTTTTTAGTTATTGTACCCACTTTGTCTTTGCGGACGATACTGTCCTAGTCATGTCATATGACAATTTACAAGAAGCTGCTAACTGCTTACAACAAGACTTTAATGAACTCTTGAAATTGTCTCAAACAACTTGTACCAGAACCGTTTAATGTTCCAGAATGTTTATTGATTGAAATTTTCTTTCTACAATTTAATTTGCATTTTTATTTAACATTTTTATCATGATTTGCATCAAAAAAGTTTCAATTTTTATAAAAAATTAAGTAGAATGAGAAAGAGTCATTAAAATATCTCTACAAATGAAAAAGTTATGGAAGTTGCGGTGAAAAATAATTTTGTTTCATGAGACGGTCCAGCGTGTGACGTCACTTGACCTAGCGGACCCGGTTCGTGTTTGCTTAATGCCTGCGACGATCTCGACTAGGTCAAACGACGATATAGTATTATAGACATCATTAAACTTTTATAACATCAAACAATATAAAAATCACAAATAAAACCTTGATGCATATTCAATTGATTAAGCAATTTCCAATTTCGAATGATTCACACTAAATACAAAAGAAATAGACACATACCTCGATCAATATTGATCTCTTCAACATTGGTCTTCATCATCATCATTCTTGGCACTACAACTCTTGGTGGGTCTTGGCCTCCTCAATAATTTTCCTCCACTCATCTCGGTCTAGTGCCAGCTCTCTCCAGTTTCAAAGCTCTAAGGCAGAGATATCTTTGAGGATGTTGTCACTCCGTCTTAGTTTTGGTCTTCCTAAGCTCCTTCGCCCTATTGGCCTTGAGTTCAGCAGGGACTTTGGTGCTTGATGCTCGGACATTCTCTCCACATGACCCAGCCACCGAAGTCTTCCGAGTTTTATAAATTTTGTGACGTTTCGCTCTTTAAATAGAGTATAGAGCTTTGTCTTACTCGGTCTTACTGAATTTAAAAGATTTAGTAGATTACATGTACTAAATCGACTTTGACCATTCACTCACTATATCTAATCTTCTCTTCCTCGACCTCTATCCTGACTCCTACCTCCTCATCCTTTTTCTCCCATTATTTAACTAATTTCTTGATGTGCTTTTTCTTTTTTCACATTCAATTACTACTATTCATTAACCTAAAAATATTTTATCTAACTTTGTTCTTAACATGTGTGAATCTTTTTAATTGGTCTATGAAATGAACACTATGCATTAACATTATGTATATGTTTAAAAAACTGTTATGATTCCTTAATAAATAAATAAATAAAAACATATAAAATAAAATACCTGGTTGAAAATCGCAATGAAACAGTTTCAAACCTTTTTTTCACCACATCAAATGAAACAGGTGTATTGTTTTGATTGAATTGTTATGATATCGTCCGAAGGGCTACTCAGTTACTTGATGAGTACTCGTAGCTCCATCTGTTATATATTTTTGGAAAATCCAATTATTCGCTTTACCTCAGTTATGCGCTATACCCGGGCTTCCCCTAGTTCTGTAAGGTTTCCGGCTCCATCTTGGGTCTAATTTAGAACTTTTTTAGTTCTATTAAACTTCAACAGGTAGGTATTGCTATTTGGAGATTTGTCAAGAGAATAGGCATGTTAATTTGCACTTTTTATTGTATTTCAAACATTTCTCTTATAATATTGACTAGCGATTACAATAAATTAAATTAAAAACTATCTGCAATCATAAATTAAACTCCAAAACATCTAAGTCCTATTATTTTTTTACAATTTTTCTTACAATTTGATGCGTGCTCAAATGAATTAAAGTAAATACATATTTGATTCATTCTAATCAGTTTATACAATGTGCCTAGGGATAATCATTTTTCAATGTTTTTATACTGATTTTAAATTGATTTATACATTTGTGAATGTCATCTGAATTTGTATGCAGATATGGGTATGTATTGCATCAGGAGAGGTGATAACTGAAAATTTTTAGCGCCATCTTTGATTACTATTTGTTAATATTGATAACATAGAAATAGCCGTAAATAGGGTAGTTTCACTTAATTTTTTGATATTGAGACAATTAAATAAATAATTTGGTTTTATACAGGGTATAACAGAGCTAGTCCACAATACTTTACAGTTAGACTAGCTCTTTTACACCCCGTAATTTTTTTCAGATATAAATTATCAATTTGTACTTTATGTAAAATCAGACCATGTCTAAAATTTTGTATGGATCGGTGATTTTAATTTGATTTTTAAATTTAAAAAATGTTGCGTTCACTAAAATCTGAATTACGATACGTAGCTCACTGTCGATTTTAAAGAATCAATTAATAGTACTCGTATGATTATGCGTTCTCCAAAAGAGAAGGAAGGAAAGAAAGAATTGAATTTTACTACATTCATTTTTTAAATTTTTAAATTTAGAAAATTATATAGATATATCGTGAAGGAGAGTAAAAGATTGTAAGGATACAAACGAAATGAAAAAATTACAAATATAAACCGACATATTTGATTTGTTTCAAATTATTTTCATTGCGCGCATAACTTACCCTATTTAAATGGAAAAATTAAATGAAAAATGCAAAATAATTTTTTTTTGCAAAATGGAAATAAAAATAAATTGTTTTGACTGACATGTACGGATACGCGTAAGCGTAATATAGTGCAACTATATTTTTTAAATATACATGAATCGAAATATTTTAAGTTATCACATTGCAATTTTAACGGATGATTTTCAAAAATATTGTGTGTGAATAAATTCACCGATGTCGGTTGTGTACATGATGCCTATAGTATTTTTAGTGGAGTCCACTTTCGAAACTAATTCTACAAAAGATGTCATTATTTACAAAATTTCAAAAAATAACTATGAACAAAAAAAATATTGTCTAATAATCTTAATTGTATAATATAAATAAATTATCAAACAATTCATTAATTAATTACCTATAGTTTTCCACATCTCTTTCCTTCGCCAATGAAAAATATACTCTTCCACTTTAATTAAGTACATTTTAATTTTTTTAATTATTGCACAACTTTTAAATCCAAAAAATAATTAATAATATTCATTTTTTAATCAGATTTAAGTATTTGAGATCAGCGACAGAGTAGGACTAGGGAGACAACCGTATCGGGCCGCCGAAGAGCCTCATACATTACCATGTAAAATTATAATATAGTTTAACTCTTTCTTGAGTATTCATTTTTAATGTATTTGTAAGTAGAATAAGAGCGGGTGTCTCGCTCACTACCTTTTTACTCTTTTACCGACTGCTTAAAGTCAATGCGATGTAACTAAAAAATATTATAATAGTTTTTTTTGATTGGTGTGTTTTTCACCGAACTTAAATTTTAAGTTATACCATCACCGCTATATCACGGAATCTATAATAAATATGTAGCAGCAAATAATGATCGATAGAGAAAATCGAAGACTCTAGAAGAGGCCTTCATTCAGCAGTGATGATAACAACTGATGATTACGATACTTCCTTGAGAAGCAGACCCTTTCATCATCAAGTATAATTGAAATTGTATTAATTCCTTCAAAGAATTTATGCTTAGCGAATGGATTTGTAGACCTTTAGGTGTCACTATATTAAATTCTTAAAATAAAACATTCAAGATTCTGTTCTATCTTCAAATTCAAATATTTGTTTACATATTGTTGGAGTTACATCGATTTGACATTAAGCATTCGAAATGCATTTTTTAAGATGTTTTTTAAATGGTAAAAGTTGGCAAATGTCAGTCGGTCATTTCGCCCTGCGTACAAATTACAATAGACTGACAGCTGCTCCGCGCCCAACTCAGCAACGTAATATTATAAATGAAAATTACAGAGAGTCTTTAGTAATTTGCAAATGTTAACAGCTAAATGCATTTTTTTGTATTACAAGTAACAGCAGTTACACGCTAATTTGAAAAAAATGCTTATGTATTATTATCAATGAAAAGAAGGTTGACAATCTTTGATTAAGCGAAGATCAATATAAAAAATGCATTTACTTACATAATTTTAAATGCAATTGATCAAATAAGTAAATCATACTGTTATCTTTAAAAAGAATTAAAATTGTATAAAATTTATTGTGTTACATTTGGAACAGTTGACTAGATAAGTCTAATAGAACTAACATAAATAAGTCTAATGAATATATAAATAAAAGCATACATTATTTTTTTGGTTTGTTTACATGTTATATAATGAGCAGGCCGAGTGTAATTCCTGTGTAGAGTTTTTTTGGGATGTTCTGCCATGCTACATCAGAGATATCAACCCTGATGATGGAGCATAAATTGGGATTTGGAGATCAGTTACAAAGTGATCAAAAAAAACTCTCCACATAAGAATCTGAATGACCGGAAAGTCTTTTTAAGTACAGATAAACCTCGTTAATTCGAAATTCACGGTTCAATAAATTAAAAATCGCAATAAAATTGCGAAATTCACCAAAAATCGTAAAACTCGTGAAAAAAGCCATTAATTTTGTGAAAAACGTTAAGATGCACATTTCAAGAAATCATTTCCAAAACGCAACATTCATAATGCTAATACGAAGACCGCGACATTTCTGTCACTAAAGTACCCGAAGTAACATATTTGTTCTCACTTGCGAAAAAAATTGAAAATTTTTTTCAATTTTCTCAAATCTCTAAAAAATTTTGAATTATGCAAACTAAAATATATTGATTTATGGCGCATGGGGCTAAAAAAAATTTTGATATTATGAATTACCGGAGTTTTCGAATTATTGGGGTAAATTTACAATGAAATTAACATTTTGGATCTTCTAGGTTTTTAAAACTTTAAATCATTGGGTTCGATTTAACAGGGTTTTACTGTATAAGGTATTTGAATGGTTAATTTTAACACATTGGTTACCATTTTTAATGTAGAACATAGATCTGCAATAAGTTAAAAATATAAATAACCTAAACATTGAAAATGACTAGTTAAAATTATACATTTATTGTTAATTAATGACTGTAATTGATTTTGTAGAATATTTATTGCACTTTTCTATTAGATAATATATTAATGTAATTATGTGTTTAAAAATTTTCCAGGTTGTCTATATTACCAGTCATTAGATGCATAGATAAGTCAAAGGAACTAGTAACAACTATCGAACGAACAAATACTGCATATTTCAGAAAATATTTTTCAGATAATTAATTCTGAACCGATTTATTATTGTTTTTGATTCACTTTTTTATATAAATACTGAAAATTTTCCTAGCCGCAAAAGAAAAAAAATTATAACATTTAATCCAGTGGCTCCCAACCGTCTTCTTCAACAAATATATTTTAACTTTTGAGATTTTATATTTGTAAAGAGAATTTTGAGTCCTGTGCTGCCACTAAAGACAAGAAAAACTAAGTGATGTTGAGCTTTATATACTATTTTTATTAACAAAAGGAGCATCTGTATTGTTACTGTATTTATAACTTTCTTTTTCTCCACATTTTAAACTTGAAATCGTATCCAAATTATAATAATTAATGTTAAAGAAAATGGCCGCTATATTGTAGTCAAAATAATATGGTGTAATAAAACCTTTTAATAAAATACCCGACTTTTTTCAAACTACACGTTTTAAAAAAAGTGCTACAATTCATTGACTAGTTTCATAAGTCACGTGGTATCATAGACTAGGAGAGTAAATAAATAAATATATACATATTAAAACTAATTTACAAAAAAAAATTATCATAAAATAAGTTATTTTTATGTGTATGGAAATAGCTTTGCCATATATTTTAACAAACTTTAAAAGAAGAAAGTATTTTTATTTTAAAGGTTAAATGAATAACTCTAAAAATGTATAAAATTTGTGTTTGTTTCAGTTTTAAGTGTTTCATAAATCTGAACCCCAGACAATCAAATAATTTTTTTTTTATTTTATCAATAATTTGCGATATTAAAACTGCAATTCTTATTCATAGTAATCTGCATTTCTTTTCAAGGAATGTTTAGAAATAGATGTATGTTTCACTTACACAAGGATTCAATAAATAATTAAGGTTTTTACTAATCCTTTGCCTCTAATTGGTAAAAGCAGATTGAAATGAGACAGAATTCTATTGAAACGAGGTCGCGTTTGACTTGTACAGTGAACATTGATAATATCAATAGCCTTATGTTGATCTCTTTGGAGCGAAGACGAGAGAATTAAGTAGGTCGCTGAAGTGCTTTAGGCATGTGGAACGACTAAGTGAAGAGAGACAACAGGAACAGAGAACATCTGCGAAAGTTCTGGCGTAATCAGGTAGACCAGATATTGAAGGATGACCGTATTAGAAGCATCAACAAGCGTGCGTGAGAAGATTTGTGTTCCCGATGGTACCAATTGGCCGGGATTTATGAATATAAAAATACTGCCAAAAGCAATCTTCTCAGTTTATTTAAATAACAATAAAAAATAGCCCAAGCAAAAAACTGATTCTTTCAAAAAATTATTGAACCCACTTGGATCAATTCTATTATTTATATTGCAAATAATCACAATGCCATTATCATATTATGATTAAATTTAAATATAATAATTCCTTACCCAAGTAAAGCCAAAACCCCTTACTAACGTCATAATCAATTTGTCTTCTAATATGTATTTAATGTACACATAACTCTATTTTATATTAGCTGTACATTTTGTATCCTATTTTAATCACTAATATTACATATTTGTTTTGTTTCATTTTGATAAAGAAATACTTTTTACATCTTTTAACGAGCCATTTAAAGTAAAAAAGGTAAATAATATATTTATTTGTGTCACTCGCAAGAGTGATTTAAATCAATCAATCACTCACACTCAGTCAAACTAGAGAAAGTGTACATTTTCAAAATGCAAAATTAGAGACTTTAATTTATACCTAAGAATGTATATTTTACAATTTGTTATCTCCCAGAACTTCTTTGTGGGGTGGGATAAGACAAACTAATCATTTACAAATGTTTTGAAATATATGGAAAATGATGTAGAATTCCTATTGTATGAAAATGAGAAATTTTGATATATCAGGCATGTTAGGAGAGGTTTAAATATAAAATAATATAAATCATACTGCAGAGAAAGATTCAAATGAGACGTGGTATTCGTAAAAGACGTATCTTCTGGTAGAAGAACTTGCTTTTGTGCTCACGGTATCTGTGTAGAGTACCTTACTCTAATGTTCAAAGAGCAGTGATGAATTACTACCTCCACAGGGAAATCGAAACTTGAAGATTAAGAAAAATTTGACGCTAAAAAATTTTGTGGAACCTCACTAAATTAACTAAATCACCTAAAGATTTCAAATGCAGACAGAATTATGCTTTATTTATTTCAGACACATTCTTTGGAATGAGAAAAATGACTTAAAAAATCTCTTGCAACTCATGCAAAGCAAGATAGAAGGCGGTCGACGCTTATCTTGGCTGCGTAATCTCAAATAATAATTTGATCTATTTTCATCAATCAATCATATAACTGACTAGTTTTCTCACGTTCAGATGAAAGTAAATACTCTTCAAATCATTTTGAGAATCATCCTATTCGAATTAAATTTGAGAACTGCCCCGTTTGATTAATTTCGAGAATTGTCCCATCGGGGTTAATTTTTAGAACCTCTCCATTGGTTTTATGAACAAATAATTGATTTAATGGTGCCTGTTGATGGTGCTGAATTTGCTCTGGTTAAATTGCAAAAAACAACTGATGATTTTTCTAAAGATCCACATTATTGCCTGCATATTCGTACATCAAATTTTTGAAAACATAAAAACGTATGTAGCCTGTTCCAAAAATATTTCACGGTAAAATCAATATTGATAAAATCACATATTTGAAGAACAGAATCCAGATGAATATATGTAAGTACCTGCTTACATAATAAATTCTGAATGATTTGGACTTAGACATATGTAATTGTAAATTTGAATTTAGCCACAAATAGCAAAATTTTCAATGTTCCCTCAATTGTTTTACTTGTTGCACTGAATAAAATATATCTTATATAACATTTTATAGATTTTCAAACAATAATGTTTGAAGTGGAAGCAAATTATGTAAATAATGCAAAAACTGCGGAATTAATTGACTTAGCTTTGACAATGTTTAAGTTTTGACTAGAAACAATATATCATTATTAAATTATATATTAATCTAAAACATTGTTAATTTTAAATATACATAAAAATAAGTAGCAATAATCACAATAATAATTTAACTTTAATTGCTTCATCATATATGCACGTTGAGTCGTTGATAGCAATAGTGGGCTGCGTTACAAATTTTAATTGCGTATTTTTTGAAGTTGTAAGAATAAAAAAGTTTGTAGGTACGTGGTTATTATACATTAATCTTTATGTTGCGTAACCATGACCAAAATTTTTGAAAATCTGAAATATTAACGATTAAAAACACTCTTTTGATATCAGTGACTCATCGTGGAATACAAAAATAATGCATAATATAATTATAATATGGAATGTTGGATAGTTATTTTGTCAACATATTAAGCGCGGTATTTAAAACTATGCACATAGTAGATATTTTACTGCAAAGAGTATTCAGCAAGCATCTCAATTTAGGATCTTTGTACAAAAATATCTTAGGTGAAGTATCTACTGTTTACTTTTAATTATATGCTATATAATTTCAATTTACTCATTTTCATTCAGATGCATAAAATTAATAAAAATATTAATAAATTTTTAAATGTTTACATGTAGCATTACAATGATATTGATATAGGTACATGCCCTTTGAAAAACAG
>JADDOH010014192.1:0-12042 GCA_016648135.1 Agrypnia vestita | reverse complement strand
CGCCAGCTATTCAGAGGAACGAGTTCTTCCAGCCGCCAAAGGTCATGACTTTTTTACTTATTGACATTTCATATTATTTATATACGTAGCTTATTTAAGGTTTTCCACATCGTATACCAAATTACATATCTTCATTTTTTAAGGTTCGAAATAAGAAAATATATCGCGATGTATGTATGAGTGCGGTCGTGTAAAGGATTGCGTGCAAGTGAGCTACACAAAAAATACAGGAAAGAGAGAATTGTTTATCATCAGAAAGAGCTAGAAAGTATATCACCATAACTGCATATTAACATTTCAGTACCGGCATGCATATCCGTATATTAATAATTTATCTCAATTAGAAAACAGCTAAAAGTGCAGATTTTATCTTTAAAAATGATATATTTCAATAAAGTAGTTAATAAGCCTATAAACAAACTTAGACAAGTTATGTATGTCTCATAGACACGAACCTTTTTATACGGAAAACGTGCATGGTAGTCTTTGTAGGTTAGCCCAGGGCTTATGACCTGTATGAGCTGGCTTAAGTGATCACTTTACATAATGCGACGTTTACCAACTCCACCGTAAGAACATTCAAACGTTATCATTTTTTAAAGTTGTATGTATGTTCTAAATCAGTTTCGTTTATATATGTGAATGGAGTATGATGCTAGATACATCTATAGTCCTTTCCGTGACATAGTATGATTCCTCTTTATTTTTTTAAGTGGATATTCTTTGTAATGTTTGTATGATATTCTTCAGAATTATTTAACATATACACTAGAATCTAGTGTATATGTTATATTTTCTAGTAACTAGAGTATACGCCTGAAAATTATTATTTTCATTTCATCCATTCCTTTTATAGACCAGTAAATTGAATACTTTTAACAATATTTTTATATGTTTGTTCTGAGAATACAATTACTGGATTTTGTCCACAGAGAGATGATAAATATAAACCTCCGAAATTTACACTTTTGCAAAAATCAACTACATGTCATCTCTGAATCGAGTAAATCAATCTATGTTTCTTACTCTTTTTCATGACAAAAATCTATTTATGTTTCTTAGTATTTCTTCTGGGGTTAAAAACTAGATAATAATGTTCTGGAAAAAGTCAATAACTAATATAAGATATATGCAGACTGAATACATATATACATATATAATGTACTCATTTAAATTAGATCCTATCGAAACGTGCACCACGGCAACACATTAATTTTAATCAACATCACCGTTTGGGAGAGCAATTTTTTAAATTTGAAAATTAACTTTCCCCTTTTAATGAATTCATCCCTTAAGACAGACAGTACCTTAATTAAGCTTAATTACATTGAGGTTTAACTGGGTAGCATTGCATTTCTTATTTATGCCAGAGTGAAGAATGAAGAAAATATTATTACAAGTCCACAATAATAAAACCGAAATGCTGAAAAATACACTTTTGCGATACCATCAAACAAAGTGTAATATTGGACTAAGAGGCAACGTTCATTTTTTCCTTTTGAATTTTAATATATTCTTCTACGCAAATTTCATATTCTTTCAAGAGTCTTGTTTATTCAAATATTTGAATAAACAAGAATAAATATTGAAGGACGTTACTTATTACGTAAATCGTGTTAGAGCGTAAAGTTTTCATAAAAAATGACGACAGTAACATGTTTAATTTTCTTACATTTGAGACCAGCTGTCAAAGCATGTGCATTTCTCATCATATATAATAATTTATAAGTCTACTAGCTTTTTCCCGCCCGGCTTCGCACGTGTAGATTTTTAGAAACTTTTGGTCACATTTTATCAATTTGTGTAATAACCATAACACATGCATATCATTCCGAACTTTTTTGAGTTCTAAAACTTCTCTACAGAAAGTATTTAAATATCTCTTACCATTAAGGCAGCAAAAACGCATCACTTGCCCATTTTTTCGTCGACTTTAGTTATAAAATAGGTCAAATATACGAATATTTTTTTATTTAAACGGGATTTTATATAGCCTTTGTCCACCCTGAAAGTCTATTTTAAATATTGGCAAAAAAATTATTATAATCGGACGAGTAGTTTCGGAGATTATCTCAAACATTCAAACTTACAAACTTTATCTGTATATATACCTAAGTATAATAATAATAAAAATAATTGGATAACTTGTATAGCGCCGTTTTCGCGAATACTCACCTCAAGGGCGCTTTACACAGAAAAATTATTATCTTACAAGACAACTTACTGCTAGAAAAGAAAAAACTTATTTACTATCACTTATTCACTAGGTGACATACAAGAAATGGAATTAAAATCGAGTACTATAATAGTTTGTGAGTGCCTGAAAGAATTAGGTGTTTTCGCGGAATGCACAATAGGAGTTATAGGATTGTCTAAATAAATGCGCCTTAAGTTGTTTTTTGAACTGTGCTAAGCTGTCTGTTTGTCTCAGTTTATTAGGTAGTTTGTTTCATAACTTTGGTCCAGCCACCGCGAAAGCACGATCACCGAAATTAGTTTTGTGGACGCGATTTACTTCAGCTAACCTATTTGTATTAGATGTTGATGCTGAGCGAAGTGTTAGTTGTCTGTTATTTGTGGAGAATGGAATGCAAAATTCGGTTGTGTATTGAGGGGCCATGTTGTGAATAGCCTTAAATATTGTAAGGCAAAGCTTATATTCAATCCTCTCTGAACATCTAAGTATAGATTAGTATATAGTATAGACAGTATAGATTAGTATATAGATGTAAAGGAATAATAACAACCCAAATTTTCGTAAAAAACGCAAATAGATGGAACAGTATCGTAAGTCCTCTCCTCCAACAATGGAAAACAGGCCACCCTTTTAAAATCATCATAAAAAATATATTATTTTCATGACCTTTTCCTCGATCTCAGCAGCCCTCGAAACAAATAATACCTACTTAGAACATCACTCAGTTCGTATTGTAGAAATAGGAGAATCATTATTTTTTTATATCTCCAGCGTCGAGATGGTTATTTTTATTGATCACTTTAATGTCTTACACAAGTAAAGAAGTTACGAAACATGTTTTGGAAACGGAATAACGAAATATTCATTTATCGATATTTTTCTATCCGCAAGTGTACGCGAAAACGAAAACTGTGGAATAATTACCATTTCCGATATTTGGAAATTTTACATTAACATATACCACTTATCCAAACCGTATGTATGTAGTTCAGGCAGCGGCTACAAATATCGAAAACTAGTAGTATTATCTATAGGTACTTGAAATATAATTTGACAAAATTCGATGGCTTATTTTTATTTTATTTTTACAAATGAGAAATAAAAAAAATACTTATCCCGCTTATAATAATTTCGTTGTGCGTTCGTCCGTTCTTCGTAACTTCGTGTAATGTCCGTAACTTCTTTATAGTATAAAAACTATTTTCTTTTTTCTATTTCTTTTTTTTTATAAATAAATAAATCATTTTTTTCAGGAACCGACATGTAAAAGTACCATCGTTTTTGACGGGTTACAGATAGTTAATATCATTAATGTATGGTAATAATACATCTACATCACATTGAGCACTTAAATCTATGTTTTTTTATTCACTCTAATGTATTTTTGCTCCAAAATTATAAAACTGTTATCTGTTATCTTGAAAAAATTTCAAGGAAATGTAAAAGATAAGTAAATATCTACAATGTTTAATAAAAAAAATATCGTTAAATCTCAAACGCTCATATTGCTGCTATATCTTCAAAGTGACATTTTCGACTTGCATGTCGCAACTATATTTTGATTTTTATATCAAACTTAATAATTTCGTTGTCATCTGTCCGTCTGTCTGTCGTAAAGACCGTAAATTGCTGGGATTAAAACTTTAGATATTTAAAGTGTGACACGCAATCGGCGCGTGGAATATGTTGCGTGGTCACGCAAGGCAAATTGTTATTATTATTTCCCGTGATTTATATAATATTTTAATTGCAGCGTTCGGCGTAAGTATATTTGGAAAAACTATTAAAGCTGTCTGCTAAATATGCACTGTGAACACACCACAGAAAATTAAATTATTTTATTTTTATTTTTTATTTATTTAATTAATAATATATATAATATTTTTTTACAAAGATACCTTGAAAATATTTACATTTTTTTTGTATGTATAATACCTCACCAAAAAGAATTACGATTCTTATGTGTGGTGAGGGTTAACCACTTACAATCGCATAGGTAGGTAATCTAATTTATTAGACAGTGAGAAAGGTAATATATTAGGTCCTTACATATGAAATTGGCGTTTAGTATGGGAGGAACATAAAGCCGATTTTTTTTTTATTATAATATATTTATTTAATCAAAGTATTTACCATTGCTATCTATGCACTTTTGCCATCTCATAGGTAGTTCATCGATCCCTTTACTAAAAAAAACCATTCGGACGGGAATCAATAAAATCTTTGAAGGCGGTTTGGACTGCCCCATCGGAGTTGAATTTTTTCCTTTGCAAGAAGTTATCCAAATTTCGAAAAAATGGTAATCTGTTGGGGCAAGGTCCGGAGAGTACGGTGGATGTCTTAGACATTCCAATTGAAGCTCCTCTAATTTGGTAGCCGTCTGTTGTGCAGTGTGTGGTCTAGCGTTATCATGAAGCAGCAGTGGCCTAGAGCGATTAACCAGCCTCGGTTGTTTAGCAGCTAGCTTTTCCATCATGGTTTGCAGTTGCTGACAATAGACATCTGTCGTAATCGTCTGGCCAGATTTAAGAAAGCTGTAGTGAACAACACCAGCACCAGTCCACCAAACGCTCACAAGTAACTTTTTTGGAGTCAATTTTCGCTTGGGGCATGGTTTGGCTGGTTCGGCAGGGTTCAGCCATTGCGATGAGCGCTTCCGATTATCGTACAGGATCCACTTTTCATCACAGGTAATGATTCGATTTAACATCCCTTCATTATTGTGCCGGTTGAGTAATGCAACGCAGCAGTCAACGCGCGTTTGTTGATTTGCTTCACCCAATTCGTGAGGTACCCACCTTTCAAGCTTTTTCACCTTACCAATTTGCTTCAAGTGGATTAAAACAGTTTATCACTAACACCGCAGCCTGCAGCTAACTCGGATGTGGTTTGCGATGGATCCGCTTCCACAATAGCCTTCAATTCTTCATTATCAACTTTGGTCTCCGGCCGTCCACGGGGTTTGTTCTGCAGGACGAAATTTCCAGAACGAAAACGTTGGAACACAAAACGCACTGTGTTTTCTTTTGCGGCACCGTCGCCATACACATCATTAATCCTTCGAGCCGTTTCTGCAGCCTGGTGCTACGGTGGAACTCGTACTCGTAAATAACGCGATATTTCAAGTTTTTCATTTTGTAAACTGAGTGACGCAAAGAAAAAAACAATTGAGGAAAAAACAAATGAATTATAATTTTCAAAACACAAATACATGAGTAAATAGCTGTATAAATTTGGATTTGGAATTCCTAACCAAAGAGAAGATATTTGAGATCAAATTTGCCAGTACGGCAAAACGCCAATTTCATATGTAAGGACCTAATATTATTTATCTAATATATCAAAAATCTTATTTAATAATACAATACAGTCCAGTAAATAATAATATAGAATAAGTAGTCAAAAGAGACCAAACTCAATCACAAAAGTCAATTCTACAATAAATGAGAACCCATTCGGCTTCACTGGGGGAATATGCACACAAGCTGCAACCGCAAAACATTCACCGTCATGCAAAATAAATTGAACAAATCAAGTAATTGTACAGGTATCTTCATCGATTCGAGGGAAGTACTCGACAGTATCTCCCACGAACAACCCGTATCAGAACCAAATTGCATACCTAATCCAAGTTTTTAAAACACCAAAATAGAAATAACCGCTTCGCCTCGGCTGGTGGCACTTAAAAAAAGCGCTTTATATAACAGATAAAAAATAATACTCTACGGTCGCCCTGTTAATATTTTGCATTATTTTGAGGGATGGAGAAAAGCGTGATTTTTTGTTACATTTTAAATTTGAATATTCTCCCTTTTCTGGAATTGGTGCCTTGCTGTGTTGATGACGGCGGAACATGATTGCGCCTTGTTTGGAACACATCCACTTTGATTTTATTTTTACTCCGTGCAAATTTCCACGGCAGAATTACATTTTGTTTGGGGACGTCCCCCTAAATGTATTCGGGGGATATTTGGGTGTTGGCTTTTCGTATGGAACATGATTTCCATCTATTTTTATTGCCTTATCCTTGGTACCTGCTTCAATAATATATCCGGTTCACAAAATTTATCAAATATATTTGACAATACATGTTCGATCTTAATTTTTATAAAAAAAATGTATGATAAAACGGAGCACAGTGGAGTAGCATTTCCCACAAAATTACATTCTTACAAAGCAATCGTGCCGAGGCATTGTGATAGTATTTAAGTCAGCACATAAAAAGTTTTAAAAAAAAGTGAATAATCCACCTACTTTGACTACTATCAGGTATATTAATAATCCACCTACTTTGACTACTATCAGGTATATTAATGTCTTATTGAATATCAGTTTTTCGTTACGGTTTCACGGAAATACTTTAAATTAATTAAAAGTCATAAACTTAACTTAACATAAAGGACATAAACTTAGGTGTAATCATTACGTAGTAATTAGCACTAATTATCATTCGATAATCTTCTGAAGAACACGCAAGAAGGTACTCTGGTACATTGTTTCGCTGGTTGATTATAATATGCACTTGTCTTCGCTCGCCCGTTATCATTCTGTACCACGCCGCGCCAAGTGCGCGAATGTTTTCCAGAACCTTCTCTTATATTCCCGTGCTTTCTACAAATTTTCAAATTATTTCCGAACCCTTCATATTTCTAGACCCGCCGCTCCGCCATGCATTAATCGATTATTTGTAGTTTTTCTTGATTAATGATCTCACGACAATATTATAAAATAAAATGTTTAAATTTATATAATAAAGTGTAAAAAGGTTTCATTCATAATTTTTTTTTTACTTTTTATACTTTTCTATGGTGTGCGCTTTTATAAAAATTAATTAACGACTTTTCCAAAAATAGAAAAATAATTTTGTGGTGACATTATTAATATAATTAATGTTTCAGAAGCCCAGAGCTCCTTCGTCAGCATACAATTGTATACTAAGAAATTAAATTCAAAAATCCAAGTATAGACAATCAAAATATAAAAATTAAATATGGAAAACGAATAATAATTAATTACCTACTAACATGAAAACAAATTTAAAAGATAACTATTTGTAAAAAGGACCCAGTTATTAATAATATTCAATTTACTATTAAAAAATTTTCCCATTTCCAAAATTTCTTATTTATGAAACTGTAATTCTGTAAAATTAGTATGTAAGTATACAATTGTATCCTCACGAAGGGCCCATGGGTTCTGAAACATGTTGATATTTTTCAATACAAAAGTGGTGAAAAACAATGTTAATTTTTATTAATTATAAAAATTAAGTTATGAACAATAATAATATAACCTATCTTTTTTATTGTAACGACAGTGGGATCACAAATAAAACTTCTAAAATCAATTAAACAAAGTAACTCGATACAAACATACCTGGAACACTATTCTGTGATAAGCACTGATTTGCTACTAGAAATTCCACACGCAGGTATTTTTTACTCACGCCGTTTCTCAGTTCACTTGCTTCTCTCTCTTTCTATGACCTCACGTTCTGTGGTTAATCGCAGCTATCAAACTAAAACTCTCTCGACTCCGCTGCCATGACCCGATCTAATTGAAGCTTCTAGTAAATTTTATGTATTTCAAATTTTCCAAACTCAGGTGATATTTTACAATTATTCGATTACGTGCAGATTCTCTTGACTTCAGAGTCTCATGACAATTTATTAAGAAATTCTTAGCGAGAAAGTAAATCTTGCAATCGATGTAATTATTTTTTCGTTTGAAAGTGTTACATACACGTTCGTACGTTTATGCGCACGTAAGTACCTACCTGCACGCTCGTCAATCTTTTCCCTGTTTTATTTCACGTACATTCACTATTTAACCAAAAGCTTACATCAAACGGCGCCATATCTTTGTTGATTCCTCAATACCGAAAAATATTTTTAAAATAATCAGATTCCCAATAAAAGTGTGATTTATAGAATATTTGTGCCATTTATTAAAAGTTCACATTATAAAAAATTCAATAAAATATAATGGGCTATCAATAAGTAATAAATTCTCAATTCTATTCAAATTTATCTAAACTTTTCCGATTGTAGACCCACTTATGTATGAGTTATTGAAAATGATCAATTCTTTCTTTGTTTTTCCCGGTTTTCTTTTGAATTTCGCGAGGGTAATTTGGTGGAAGTGCCCTGTCTTTATTACCCTTACATAAACACACCCCTATGTAGGTAATTGGTGCCCCTTAAGGGAGAAGATTTAGATGAGCGTTTGTATTGGGAAAATTCCCCCAGACCATCTCGATTCCGTGGCAGACAATGACTTTTACAATTGAAATACAAATATCTTCCTACTTGGGAAACAAGAAAATAAACAGATTATTTACATTAATTCAATAAAACTTTCAACTTAGTTCATATATATATATTACTTAGTTTGCTAACAGTATTTACAAATAAGCTAAGCCCAAAATCCAATATAAATTAAAACATACTTGTATTTTCTCGGCTTACACGTACCTAATACGTATGAATAGAACATCGTCATGAATAGAATCGTTTAAAGATTAGAAAATTTATATTTACAATGAAAATTGTAATTCTGATTAAATTACATACGCATTGTATTGGAATTGTAACTTTCTGTAATTATTCACTATCTACCATATGAAAATTATAAAATGAAACTTTATTTAGTGCTTTCTAGTAAAATTCAGCATGTAGATCTGCGTTAGAAATTTTTGTAACATATTACTAGCTTGTGTTTTTTTTTTATTTAACCGGTTCCAGGATTTATAACGGGTACCTCCGGAACTTTTTAAATGAAAACTATTTATTAATTAAGATAAGTTATAGTAATCTCACCGAGACGAAGATATGAGAAACGTGTATGGAAGTCTTTTACAGAATGGCCCACCTAAGCCAGCTTACGACCTGCATAAGCTGGCTTAGGTGATCACTTTACACAATGCAGTTTTCACTTATTCTATCGTAAGAACATTCTCAGTCATTTTTGTATTATTATTGTATGTATGTTCTAAATCAGTTTCTTTCATATATTCGAATGGACTATGTAAGCCAGAGACATAAAGTATAGCTACATAGATATTGCATCTGTTTTTTTTTATTATTTTTTTTTACCTCTATATTTTTTAAGTGGAATATTAAGTTATATTCTTTTTTATTTACCTGTATATTATATTCTTCCGAATTATTTAAAATATATTCACTAGTATACGGCCGAAAACAATTATTTTCAATTTTTTAATTCCTTTATACACCAGTATATATTTATATAACTATTTACGACCTATTTAGGGTTAAATACGGGGATCGATATCAAGGTACAGTTGCCGGCAAATTTCTTGAAATTCTTTGGCGTAGTGGGGGAATGCACAGAAGACGAAATTTGGGTCTCGTTGGTGGAAAGGTAGATGCGCAAACTTCCCCCCACTATGCCGTAGAATTTCAAGATGTTTGCCGGCTACTGTAGCTCTCACATACTAATACTAATACTAAGACATACTCTGCCATCTTATCTATTCAATTATCAGACTGTGGTGCCAAATGTCAATGGGTACAGCGCTGACTTTTAATATTAATTTGAAGGCATCAATTTATTTTTATGGTTTTTTAGTATTTAGGTACATACTTACTATAACCCGTCAAAAATTACGTACCTACTTTTACTATATACTTCTGCCGCGAGTCAAGGCTGTGAGAACAGCGCCATCAAGCGTCGCGTAGCGTCAACGCCAGACATTGTTTCAAATTCAAATTCAAATTCAAATTCAAATGTTTATTTAATGTTCAATGTTACAAATGTTTACAGTGTTTACAAAATTAAATTAAGCTTTTTTTCATTGTTGCTGAGTGTCTTGGCAGCAAGTAAACACTAAATTGATTTGACGCCCTGCCTGCTACACTAGTAATTTACTGTATTATAGCAGACAGTACTCTTCCAGTAGTATAATGTTCAAGAATATTTATTATTTATATAAGATTTGTGAATCAATCTTATTGCCAATTAAAATTAAGTAATAGTAATAATTAAATGTTTACAATTTAATAATGGTGTTAATTAATTCTATTATAGACAAAGGAAAAAAAATGATCTGAATAGGATATTAATAAAATAAAATAAAACAATTAAAAGTATTTAAAAAGATGACAGTGGATGTTCTTGTAGGATTAGTATGTTTTAAATTTAGTTTATATCATGGCTTTTAATAGGTTTTGGGCATGCTTCTTTCCCTTTTCATGCAGCCAGAGTTTCACTTTAGATGAAAAATACGCCCGACTATGGCTACATGTTTTAAGTTTAGTGTTAAGAGTATTGAATGTTTTTGGTGCTTGGAAGAGGTGAAATCTTTGTTGTTTTTCATAGAGAGTGTTGCATTTTTTGCTTTTTAAATCGCGTTATTATTTTATACCTCATTATCATTTGCGCCAGCTGACAGTGACGGACATTGTTACATAGAGAATTATGTATATTTATATAAAATAGAGATATTATTGTCTGGGTATTATTATCTGTATGTATGTCTGTCCGTATATCCGTCGTTAAGTTCATAAATTGCTGGAACTACTATAAATCTTTAGATATTGAGAGTGTGACGCACAATCATCGCGCGACCTATGCTGCGCGGTCATGCAAGACACGTCGTTATTATTATTTCCCGTGATTTTTCACGGGTGTACAACTAGTAATGTGTAAGAACGTTGTATTTAGTACAATGGGTAACAACCAACCGAGAGAAAAAGAAATATGTCGGAAAAAAAATATATTTTACCACGGGTGCTATAATGCGTGTGATTTGTTTCATTTCAGAAAATAAAATTATTATTTTTTCGATTTACGCTTTTTTTATTCAAGCAAATAATCTAATGTTTATCATTAATTAAATACGTATTACATGTTTTGCATGGTAACAAGGCAAAAAACTTTGTAAGGAAGCAATGACAAAGAGTCATTAAATTTATTGACCTTTAGCGTTTTATAAAGTTAATAAATACTACGCGTGAGCTGAATTCAAATTTTTGTCTTTATTTTTAAGGGATGATTTCGCTAAAGACAATTTAAGCTGAGATTTACGCTTATTGTTCACTGTTTTTCAAAAAAATGCGTTATACAACCAGCTTTCTATTAGAATAATAAATTAAAGAATTATATATTAAAATAAATTATATATTATTGTGCTTCCATCCTGACAAATATATAGTTCTAGATCGAAATAATCTGCGTGGTTTATACAAAGTTTGTTAGTTTTCTCAAATTATTATAAATTAAATAACCAAGTTAAGGATGACTTTTTTTAATCGCGGGTTAATAAATTAATTTGTAATGATTGCAATCGTTTTACATCGGTTAAACTTGTAGAAATTTTGATATTAGATAATATTAAAATTTCTTTACCCAATACTACTATTTACTTACTAAGGAGCAGACAATAGCAATAAATATTCAAAATCACTTTTTGTAAATAATTCATTATTTTGATATAAACAAGAGCTTAGAAATTAGTCATACAAGTAACATGATGATTCTGTCGTTCAAATACATTTTGTAAAAAAAAATTAATATACCTACCCTATTTACTCACCTGATTTAAGGTTTCAATTACTATTTAATATATATCCCATCCCACGCATATGCTCAGATTATAATAACCTTTTGTATTCAATAGATATTTTTAATGCTAAATATGAAGAGTATCATCATATGGTGAGGCAGATCCTAGAAACTCGTCCCCCTCCCTGACCATGTGAATTATATATATTACGAACCCTTTTATGTTTATGAGTTAAAGTAAAAATAGAAACAATCACTTAAATGAAACTAAAATTGTTTGATCTGTCATTCATATCAAATTGACTTGTCTATAATTATGT
>JADDOH010014190.1:0-24005 GCA_016648135.1 Agrypnia vestita | reverse complement strand
ATCCACGGCCCCACAAGTCGTACAGTTGCCGGCAAACTTATTGAAATTATTTGACGTGGTGGGGGAATGCGCAGAAGACGAAATTTGGGTCTCTTTGGTGGAAAGGTAGATGCGCAAACTTCCCCCCACTACGCCGTAGAATTTCAAGATGTTTGCCGGCTACTGTAGACACGCCGCGTTCGCCCAGCATTATACCGCGATCTGGCGCAACGCCATGGTATCCGGTGGATTTGGATACGGGCAGCAAACGGTAGACTAATCAGGTCCTGCAGGAGATTACATATTACACCAAGACCAGACAATCGTACACCAAAACAATATTTATTTATTTAATTAATACACGGTACAACGTACCATTAAAGAAACAATATATATAAACATGTTTAGATTGATAGGTAATAATGAAAAAAGGAGATAAGGTATAATTCTATCAAAAACAATTAATAAAGTGATATATAAAGAAAAATAAAACATTACTTAACATAAAGTATAACAAAATTACATCAAATGAAATAATAGTTATCAAATCAAATATGAAAGTCAACAATCAATAAAACTACAACAAATTAAAATAATTATGTCTGAAATTCAAGAAGCAACAAAATTACAACAAAATGAAATAATTGTAAACAAATCAAATCTAAAAATCAAGAAGCAATAAAAATGACAGTAAAATAAAATGAAATGTAAAATTCAAAAATCTAAAAACAAGAGATAGACATGACATCAATAACCAATTATAAACGACCAAATTCGTCCAGAAGAGCTTTCTTGTAGGCGGCTAGTGTTTCCGAAAAAACATCCGATAGGTAGCCATACTCGTTTCCTAACCTAACCCAATACACGGGAGATGAGGATAAATGCTGTATGATTTACGTATTTCATCCTTTTGACCCGTTCTGGACCCGAATAATATATTCACCGGTCGGCAGTCCGACGGTCGATCACAAGTTTAAAACAAAAATGGCACCGGCGGCCATCGCGCGTTGCAAAAATGCAACTGAGCGGGTGCACATACTAGTACCACGTCCGCCAACCGCGCGATAATTAAAATATTCTATATTTGCGCGTAGGTAACCTATAACATCGCAATATACCCACAATATTCCCCAAACTGAGCTACACTCCGCCTATTGCTAACCCCGAGGAGAGAACAAAAACATTTATTTTGGTTATCCTTGCCCAATGCCTTGAGGGCATATCAATTGATGATAATGGGCATTATTGATAAGGATAATGGTCTCATAAGACAAAATTCGTCTCAAAAAATTTAAAATGTGGAACTTTAGGACAATTATTTTCATCTCCATAAGTGTGAGAAGAGAGAGTAATAATAAGAGTAATAATAATAATTATTATTATTATTATAAGTTGTTATTAGACAGGCAGCTATACTGATATATCTGCAGTGAATCCTATTAAGCAATGAAGATCTCACAAAAGTGTTCACTTGTTCAGTCTTTCAAATTCATTTTTAAACACATTGACACTTTGTGCAACGACAAGTTCCGATGGCGGGCCATTCCACGCATCTGCAGCTCTAAGAAATGCTTCCAATCATAGTAATCATTCAATATTTTGTAGGTTTCAATGAGATCTCCTCTCTTTCTCTGATCCTCAAGAGTAGTGAAGCGCCAACATATTTAGACGTTCTTCATATGTTAAGTATCTGAAGCCATTTCCCAGTTTGGTAAACTTTCTCTGCACCTTTTCCAGATGAATCCCAATTATAATAACATCGTTGTCAGTCGTTTTTTTTTTCGAAGAATCGTAATTCTTTTTGGTGAGGTATAAAAAAATGAATTGTTAATATTTTCAAGGTATCTTTGTTATAAAATATTATATATATTATTAATTAAATAAATTAAATAAAATAAAAATAAAAAAAATACTTAGGAACGGACATGTAAAAGTTCCGTCATTTTTGACGGGCAGTAAATATATTAAATGTCTAAATTAAATTAATGTTTTCTTATAAAAGTATTCCAGTATATAATAAATCGTAAGATGTACACATAATACAAAATAAGTGTCTGTGTTCTAGATTTCATACTAACGAAAACTGTCTGTATTTTATTATATAGATAATATATACGACTATAATTTCAACTGAAATAAATTACATTATTATTTGTTAAACATACACAGAAGATTAACAAAATCTACACACATATAAAACTCCTGACTATAAAACATATCAAATTACTGATTATTTTCAAACATGGTCTTGGGATTATGAGAACAGTGTGACAAGCGGAATTTTACGCCATCAGAATCAAACCCCTGATCTGACAATTGTAACCAATCAAAAAAAATAGAGTTCTGTTCATTCAACACAGGCTCTCAAAAAATATCTGCATATTTCGATAAAGTTAAATTAAAATATCAAAAATCCACTTTATACGTTGGCGAATTTTTTACTGTTTTAATAAAAACCGAACGTTTTTTTGAAAACAAGCGCTGAATCCTGATACATTTGCTATATATAACACTTTCCATATAATAAAATCAAACATGTGCCATGCAACAGTAGTACGAACAAAGTTGCCATTTTTCATAAACAACTACGGGAAAAATGCAGACAAATAAAGACAAATACATGAATTTTCCGTTCTGCTTCCCACCTCAAACCGCAGCTTCAAACTGTTCAATCATATTCTTCTTTATTAGCCTCATGGGACTCGGAATCTTAGATCTCCTTAGTTACAATAGAATTCCGTCCATGTAAAAGTTAAGATGGGCGGCGGGTGATATATTCTGTTATAGTTTATGTTTTTTTTTAATTCACTTTAATGTTTATTTATATTTACTTTTGGACCCTTTTGCATCTCTGAGACAGAGAAACGGTTTGCGCAGACTCCTCGCCGCGCTGCACGAGTGTATTTACTTATAATTATATAGGAAACCGCTATATCATTAAAACAATGCCAATCTGGATGGCGAAAGTATAGGACTGATATGAGAGCTTTTGCTTGTAGATCGGCCCTGACCCTGTGTTGGATCCCACTTCACTTTCTTCGGGATACGTGGGATGTTTTCTTGGTTCCTAGGCCTTGTACAGGATCTTTAACTTCATCCACTTCATTTGTTTAGGGTGTCTCGTGCTGGGCCGTAAACCTTGCGCAAGATTTTATTTTCAAAGACCTGTAGTCTGTTTTCTTGCCCTAGAGAGAGAGAGACCAATCGCGATCGATTGTATCAATTTTGTATATAATTCACTCTTTAAATTCCGTGAATGAACCTCCTTTATCCTGTTATTTATTTCGTATCAGTTATCATTATTCCGCGTTTTTTTCCAGACGAACTCAAACAATTCAATAATTTTCTTAAGTGTGCATCAAAATGCTAACTCGAAGCGTACAAAAGTATCAAAATTTCGTTCAATTTTACTATGCAAGTCCAATAGTACACTCTAATTATGCACGTAGCGGCTCATTTGTCGCAACCGACATATATGACTTCCGCACGAAGCGCTCCCATTTCGGAATGGGCTATCATTAAAATATCATATTCAAAGCACACCGTTTAACTGTCCAAACTACCAAAAAGAAGTTCTCGAGAGAATATGCACAACACATTTACGATGATTTTATCTGGGAAAATGGAAATAATTATTACGATTATTATTTAATTATTAAATACCTTATGAGATTTTACATTAAATATCTATGTGGTGTATAATCAATCCACAGCACCTACAGTTATACTAAATACATACAAACATAACTAATACAAATACTAGTATCTTCTGGTCAGAGTTTTCTGGGATATTATGCCGTTCGTACATGATCGTTTTAACCGACGTTTAGGATCCCATTACAAGGTCCATCATCAGAGCCGAAGTTTTCTTTCGGCTCTACTGATAAACCCTACAAAAAAAGAAATTAGGGACGTCCCACAGCAGAATTTCAGAAAAAAATTAAGGTGAAAATTTAGACATTATTGAAAAGAAAAAAAATTGTTACTAATCTCAATACAGCATCTTAATATTTTATATACATATATGAATTTTAATCATAGAATATATCAACGAAAGTTAACTCGCATCCAAGCTTGTGAACATTCGTTATAGGTGCGTTAACATAATAATTTGCTTTTTACAAATATCTACGAAAAAGTCCCGAAGATTCAATACTTCAAGAAGGCACGTGGCAGGATCAGTTTAGTTACAAAGAGGACATCCAGCTTATCATTTACTTTTTTGCACAAAATTTTAAATCGCTCAAAACACGTGACAAGTTAGCTTAATTAAAAAAAAAACCGTTAAACAAATGTAATTCATTTGCTCGAGGGGTGTAGTGAATTTGAAGTAAAATTAATTAACCCTTAAAATTTATTTCAAATCACTTTTAATTGTAATTGATGTGTTTTATAAAATGGGACCAAACTGTGGAATTTTATATGTAAGTCACAGCCGTGTATAAGATTTTAAGCGGTTGAAGAAAGTTGAAATCTTTCACCGTTCTTAGAACAAAACCAATGTATTTCATAGCCTTAGGTATTAGTAATTTCGTCGATATGCGGGACAAATGTAAACTCTCCATCAAATAGAATACCAAGATCATTGATTTGTGACATTTTATTCCGAGTAATTCTGTAACGAAAAACAGTGGAATTTTGATTCTACTTACTACGTTACAAATTGATATTTCTCATCTTCTTCTTCTTATTATTATTCTTCTTCAGTCTTTATCTCTCCACTGCTGGATATAAGCCTCTTCCATTATTTCTCATTATTTAATAAAATTTTGTTACGTGTAGGGACACTATTCATATTAGGAGTGATAGTAGTAATTTAAATTTGCTTCCAGAAACTAATAGTTTTTCCGATAACAGAAATAAATAATTATTATTCATATACATAATCACATAAGTGGTTGACCGTATAATCAATTTAATTATCAATATAATTAATATACACGGCAGGGTTGGCGATAACGGGAACAAAAGCCAATTCTCGTATTTCAGTATTGGGTTATGTATTACAGGAACACCGATATTAATTATCATATTATACCTATTATCACCCGAACACCTACTCCAGGACTCATTTTCATGATTCTACTTATAAGGAATAATAATTCTTAAGAACATAAACGTATAGGTACGTGAAAACTTATTATTATAAGTCACATGTTTTTTTTTTTAATATTAATCCAACATTTGTACCCCTTATCGAATTTCCTTGTTTATATATTTCCTTCGCAGATTTATATCATGCGAATTTTCTGTCGTAACATTTCAGAGGGAAAAATATAGGAGGAGAAGATAAGAGGGACCCGCCACACACCCAGGGCCGTTCTTTGAGCAATAGCTCCCTTATCGGCCCTACACTTTCGCCACCCATGTTACTGCGAAATGAGGTTGCAACTAAATTGGGCTGACGTGGAGAGCGACGCCCAAGATGGGAAAATTTGGAACCTTCTATGCGGTGCAGAGACCCCGACTCATTAAAATAAGAGGGAGAAAAAGAAGAAGAATTTTCTATCATAAAAGTAAAAAATCTAAAGAAATTACTTCGAGTTCACTAAGCAACCCCAAAATAATAACTATTATTATGTTTAAGTTTTCTTGTACTTACAAGTAATTCATTGCATTGTTTAGTCGAATTTACAATTGTAAGATTATTTACCTGTGTAAATCTAGAGTAACTGTATACATCTGGAAAAACTGTAATAAAATAAATCATAAATATTATTTTTCGATTTCAAAAAAAATAAATTATTGGTATATTTTGAGTTATCGATCGTGATTATGGGAATCCTATCTAAAAATAAAAATGCATTCTGATCAGGCAATTTCACTTTGAATATTAGTGTTTCTTATTAAACATACAGAAATCAAACAAGATTAAAAATATTTTAATAATATCAGTGCCTACCAATAATAATGCAGCCATATGTGGAAGAGAATTTTTTTAAACTTCTTTTGCAAATGTGAAGAAAATCTGGCAAACGAAATCAAGATAGAAAAACACAACAAATATGGTACATAAATAGAAAAATTAGCATATAATGCACCAGGCAATGACAAAATGGCCTCCAAAGCTATCAAAATACTACAAACGTAAATAATAACTGCACAAATAACAAACCTCACCAACCTATCCCTTAAAGGTGGAGAATTTCCAAGACAACTGAAACAAGCAACTATAATAGCTAAAATGGAAGCAAAAGCCAAATAAACAACTACCAATAAGTCTTCTCTACTCTCTATCTACAATCTTAGAAAATATTATAAAAATACAACCTATGAAATATCTTGAAAGATTAAATATTCTTGACAGTAATGCCGTCGCACTTCTAACGAATCAAATGTACAAGGATAGTAACTGTCTTGCAATTTTTATCCAACTAAGGCCCGGTTGTTTCAAGTTCGATCAAAGTAAGCGGTCGATAAAAGCATAGATTTTTACGAAAACGGATCGTCTGATTGGTGGAGAACGTAAAATTTCAGTTTAAACTCTACGCTTACTTTGATCGAATTTGAAACAACCGGGCCTAACAAATTGGATGGAATTAATGGAACACCCTAAAGTCTATACGACTGGAAGACAAGAGCATGTAAAAATATTTAATTATTCTAGCGGAAACCAAACAATTTACTATGGTGTACATTCAGGGAAGCATTCTCAGATCAATATTATTCTTATATTATTATTATTATATTAACGACCTCTGTAATCTTAAAATTAACGGGAATATAAAAAGTTTTGCCGATAATACCATACTTATATTTCATGACAAAGTCTGGAAGAAGCTTATTTGAGTAGCTGATAATGAATTAAGGGATACGAAACAATGATTAGATGCAAACTCTCTAACGCTTAATATTAGCAAAACAAAATATGTACATAACATTCAACATAACGAAACCATAACATACGATAACATAACGAGGTAAATTAAATGAATAAACTGTTTTATAAATGCGCAATAATAAACCCGATGAAGACTTAATCTGTAACTGTCCAACAATCGATCGTGAAAAGACCTCGACACAAGATTATTCTAGTGAGGGGGTACTATTATATCATTAATAAATATAAAACTATTAAATGATTTTAATATTTATTTACTAACAACAGATAATAATAAAAAATGATTAATATACGAATAATTTAATAGCCATTAATTCATATTTAAACGCTCTCCATATTCTCACATACATAGGTACATTTTTATAGACAATAATTTTATATTTAAATATAACAAATAGATATGTATTTCTAACGTTTTATTTCAAAACGTGTTTCTGAATAAATTTGAATCAATGTCGATTGATGAAATATTGGTGGGAATTCATAATAAACATCATATATTATTGAAATTATTAAAACATGGTGATTTATCCGGCAAAAATAATTTTATATCTAAATAACTCAGCTGCATACAATATTTTATATATATATTGTAGTTTTATATCCTTTTAAGATATTTCGTAAATAATTTTGATAAGTAAAAAAGTGAAAACACAAAACACGACAAAAAATATAAAATTGATTAGAAAGCAAATATGACAAAATGTTTGTTTTTATAGATTCGCGCGTCAATTTCTATGTCTATTTCTTTTTCTTCACATTTTTTTTAACGCAGTGAATAATAAACAAGTTTATGGTATCCTTAGATGACACTCAAACCCCTATAGCTATTAAATGTTGTTCGATGTAACTGTTCATGAGTTAAAATATCAGATGACATATATAATAAGGACACTGGACTCTAACCTTACACTTGTTGACAACATTGATTGCGACCAACGAATCTTCAATGACAGAACTGTTCATAAAATTGGAGAAAATAGCTTGGAAACGGACTTTGAAATAAACATAAGCTAGACAAAAATACTTGGAGTAGATTGCTTGGAGCAAATGCTGAGAACTAATGGTTTTGACGATTGCGAAACGGTAAATGATAATCCACTTGGGATCTACCTTAAGAAATGGAGGAGCAAAGACCGATTGGAGGAGAATTAGTATGGACAAATTATTATTGTTATTCAATGTTAAAGCTGACAAAAATTTGAAGGACCGCTCCAACTTAAGGAACGTAGAAGTTCGATTGGTTAAAGTCCTGGTATTCTCCGTAGCTCTGTACACAGTCACAACATTTGTGCTGAGAAGGAAAGAATGAAACGTGCTCCGTACGTTCGATATTTTTCAAGAACTTGGCACTAAATAAAGGATATCCACAGCATGCAGAAAACTAACTCTTTTAATTTAGATGAACATGTCTAATCCTGGACACGACCCTCACTCCAAGCTCTAGAATCGTGGAGAATGGACAAGCAGTTCGCGCTGTAGAAACACACCAGGTATAACTCACTCTTGCATTAAATCATTTGGGGATTCTTACGAGTTAATTTATTTTAATAAACGAATTGAAAGAATATTCAATTAATAAATTCATTTATGAGAACCGTTTTTTACTCCCTTTCTTTTAACTCGTAGCGTCTGCTTATCTGTTGTCTGCCGAAAAAACTTTGGATCGATTTTTAACCCTTTTCCCGTGATCTAATCAATCTGAAACCTTACAGGCAGACTCGTGGCGACGATGAAAATGATCTAACAAATTTTCGTTTAAAAAAAATTAATAATTATAGTATAATTTTGGATTTTCCGAAATTTTAATGGTTTTTTCAAATTAGAATCCATACAAATGAGTAATGAGCCCCACGCGTGCAGTAGGCGTGAAACCTGTTTGAATGAGAAAGGGAGTATAATAAAAACATGTTTTTTATGGGTTAGTTTTTTTTAATGTTTCTCTGTGTTACCCAAAGCAAAATAACTCTACCTACCCATTATGGATAATAATATAAAAGGATTTCTTTGCAATATTTATGTGTCTCGCTACTATTTTTTATTTTGTTATAAATATTTTAAAATATAGTAATATTTTAAATTAATTACAAGAGTAATAGCTAATTAGAATTTCACAAAAAATTTATAATTTATTTAATGATTCATTTTGCTGCAATACATAAATTAAATAAACACCTATGTTGATCTTCGCATGCGAAGATGTACGAATGTGGATGAGGCGAGAGTTGTATGTCAGGACAGAAAAGCGTGACACTCTATTGTTTCTGCTTACCTCCACGGGGGTGTGATGGTAAGTAAGTAAGCCTATGATGATAAGAAGTGGAAATATTACCAGTTCCGAGACGTGCTACTCAATCTGCGGTGGTGATGTTCTTATAACAATTATTCGCATTTTATTATCAGGACTGGAGTGTACATATTTTTAATATCGGAAAAAATTGAACGATTTTCATATATAATAAAAACAAACTGACAAAAGGCGTCAAAATTTGTTCTGATTGGATTTTGGAGTAACGTACGAATATAAAATAGTAAATAATTCATAGATACATTCTATGAAAAATAATCTTTGTTATGATGTTTTAAAACAGAAAAGTTTTTTTTCCTTATTCATGTGCATTTCCTGAATTACCAACTTTTATTTTAAAAGAATTTTTTCACGCGAACGAATAACTGATGTTTAAAAATTATATAATTTTAATAGCAATGCTTTAATTTTGGCAAGGAGCAATTAAACAATTAATTTTCAATAAGCAATTAAGTGCTTTTATTGAATCTCTCTAAATAATTAGTTTCTCGGGTTTCCAAATTTACTTCATTCTTTTTTCATTGCCACCAGGTATTAGTCGAGAAATTTCCTCTTGCTTTTACGTGAAAGTTTTTCAGGCAGAAAAAGTTTATGACATGTGACCAGACCCCTAATGAATTTTATATTAAGATGCCTAATGGGATTTACTTGCCAACCTGAAACATTGGCCTTTTTATTTGATTCCTTATTTACGCCATTACGGAGGAAACTTTACGATCATTACTTTATTATTTTAACCCCGGATTACTAGTTTCGAATTAAAGTTTGGGTAGTTTGCTAGAATTTGCTCTGTAAAACTGTTTCGTTTTGAAACGCACGTCGAATTTGAAATTTCCTAGATTAAGGTAAAGATAAAACGTAACAGTTAAAATACATTTATTCTTGGCATAATACATTTATTCAATTAATAAAATACACACGATTATTTTTTTTATAAATAAAGATGTGAATACGGAATAGTTGTCGTATCAATAGTCTTACTACTTTTAAACTAAGCTAAACGCTTGTGCTATGAAAATATGAATAATTTTCTGGTGTCCCGGGATAGGGCTCGAACCACCGACCACCAGATCACTAGGAGAACATCATGATCACTACACCGACAGTAATATAATACTATTTTACGAGATTTTGATTGGTCACGCAGCACGGAGATGGCCTTTAGAGTAAAAAAATGTTAACCTATGAGTAGGACCGATATGGGAGATTTTGCTCATAAAACGGTCCTTGGAATACGGTGGGTCTTTATTGGGTATTTATTTTAAGTAATATAATTTCGTCAAAGTAGCGCGGAAATAATGTTAATATAGTTATAGTACTAAAGTAATAGTAGATTAAATTAGAAATAGATTAAATCTAAATAATAGATCCATTGTCGTGTCATAAGTAGCTTGTTGGTCTTATGGTTAGGACTCTCGCCTCGTGATCCAAAGGTCGCAGGTTCGAATCTCACTCCAAGCAAGTTAGTCCTATTTTCATAGCACAAGCGTTTAGCTTAATTTGAAAATAGTAAGAATATTTATGTGACACGAATTCCTCTAAAAAAAAAAGTTTAAAAAAAGAAAAATAAATTTAAATAATAAAAAAATACCCCCTATCTGGCATAATTATTTTGTCAAATATACGCAGGATTTGCTTCCATGCCTCTACGCTGGCACGGCGAGAGTTCAACCGAATGGAAGACACTTTGCCTAACCATTCAATACCAGAAGGTTGCTTGGAATATCTTTGTGTAATAGTCTTTGCTAAAACATGCGAATAAAACCAAATAGGCCTATAAGTTATATTCCCTTTTCCCCACTTCTATCATTTCAAATTCCCATCTCCTCTATTACATCTTGTATTGATATAAGAAAAAGGGAGTCAGGTCCAACATTAACGGAGTAACGAATTTGTAATACCTGAGTTATAAAGGTCCTATTTCATGTAATTAAAAAAATTGTACATTATAAAACCCGAGAAGAAGAATATGAAAAGAATGTTCTTAGGTTTTCATGGTCGCTCAGAATCTTCTATTTTGCGTCTTCTGGGGTTTTATGACGTGTTTTAGACCTTTCTGTCTGACGTTTCGGGTCCCGTTGCAGGGTCCATCAGCAGGGCTTATGTGTTGTTGTGAGTGTTGATGTTAACAAAATACTCACAATAACACATCAGCCCTGATGATGAACCCTGCAATGGGATCCAAAGCGTCGACCAGAAAGGTCGTAAAAACACTGCAAAATACTCCAGAAGACACAAAGCAGAAGAATAGGAAAGTTTTTAGTTTTTCTCCAGGATCCAATTTTAAATGATAATTTTCAACAGTCGTCGCTTTGAAAAAATATGACGGATCAAACCGTCTGAAATAGGTAGAATTTCGATCAAATTCTGCCTATAATTAAGTATAGGTACATGTATACTTTTGCATATTGAGATGATGGCATTTTGCTAGAATTTTGATATTGAGTTCGATACTAAAACCAGACCACTAAAAACTTAGTAATTTCAAAAAAACTTTTGAATACGAGGTTTTGGAAGTGACTATCCCGGTACAAGTAAAGGTTAAAATAAAACATAAGAAAAAAGTGAGAATAAATAAAAATATTACTTAATTTTTCATCACCCTATTTCTAATTCTGTTCCCTTGGCAAGTATGCTTTATATAAGGATACTCACTCGGCAAATAAAAATAGCAAAAGGTAATCCTAGACATGAATGACCACATCTATTTTAACAAAGCTTGGTTGTAAAGATACTAGAAAGATAACAATTAATGTCACTGAAATCTTCCATACTTTGCATAAATAGAGCTTGTATATTACGTATTTATAATGCAATGTTAAGTTTTATTTTAAGTATAATGAAAAAAATATTTTTAATAATACTGCGACGGGTTCGCCGCGATGGGGGACGAAATAAAACACTCGTAAGTAATTCCGAGTTTTTATTAAACCAAATCACTGGAAACAGACATAACTAGAATACTTTTCCATACTTCGCACTGTTTCGCTCACTAGAATCTTCCACACGCTGGTATTCTTTATTCGCTGGTTGTCTATAATCGCTCGGATCACAGTTCGCTCTTCGTATGGTATTCCCCTGGGATCTTATTGCTGTCGAATACCACACTTTATTCCTCCAGCGCGGTCGCAACCCGATTTATAAGAAATGTTTTCTCTCGAAACTTCTCACATGTTTCCGTGCACTCAAAAAGCTTCAAGCTTTTTCTAAGACTTAGAGTGTACAGAAAACCGATGGCGTGCGTTTCTCCACATTGTTATAGTTTTGTGACAAAACAATATTTTGAAAAACATTTTTGTAGAAAATATTTTTTTAAAAACACCGCATCGAACATAAAAAAGTCCAATTTTGGGTCTATCATTTCTTTCTCAAATTTTAAATAAAAATTCTGAACGGCCGTGAAAACCTGAGAATACCTATGACTGTTTGGCTTTGTGTGGATTTTTTTCAAATAAATAACTAATTTATTTAACCTCCTGTAGATTTCTTAACTACTTAATATATATAACGGATCATATATAACGTACAATCATTTATTCTATGTGAAATGAAATGATGTATTGCCTATTTTTGTTTCAAAAAGAAATGTATTTCACGACGTTCGACGATGTAAGTGTGTGTGTGTACGTTCCATCGTTTATATTACGAGTGTATGTGAGAGTAAATACGACAGAATAATACGTCTATTAATATAAATATTCTATGCAAAGCATTTGTTCATTTTATTATAGAGGTAGTTAAGTGAAAACACAATCTAGTGACAGGGATGAATTTTTCTAAACAGGCCCCGCCGTCGTTGTCGTTTCGGCATTTCTGGAAAGGAACGTGATCTGACGCAAGCCATTCTCTAGCCAGATAATGTAGTTCCTAGGGGTTTTCAAGCCGTATTATATATAATAGATAACATAATAATGTCTGCGGCAATAAATTCACTCCAACCTTTTGGCGTTTACTTAATTTGAATTTTATTCCCGCCTTTATAGCTCGTTACCCGCTCGCGGCGCACTCTGGCGGCCGCGCCCCGAAATATTGCGTCGGTATTAATTTGAAATATAAAATGAGATTTAGATTTAACGTCTGAGGAAGAGATTATTTGAGCAATTTCTTATTTCCCGGCTATTTGAATAATTTTACCCGAATTCGTGTCGCGTTGTATTTACGGCAAATTTTATTAAATTAACCGTTGTTTTCCTTCCAAATCTGCTTTGCATGGTTTCGTTTCTCACCGATTTAAAGCGATATTTTGTCAAATTTTAACAGAATATTTTCAATATTCGTATTCTTCTTTATGTTACAGACGCTCGAGCGCGATAACATTTTATTTAATATTTCCAGTATTTTGCTTTATTTGTCCGTAATTTTCAACATTTAAAAATAATAAATAAATCGTAATTTATGTACCTAGTTACCTATAAATAAATTACCTACAGAAATCCAACGTCATAAAGTACAAATGCGCTAAATAATATTACCGTAAATTAATTATATGTATGACTTTATCTACATTTTTAACTTTATACTGATAGCTAGGTATATATTTACATAGATTTATACACTCTTATATCTTACCCGAATAATATTTCGAAATTTTCGTGATTAACTTTGTGGAAGTTCATTGTAAATAACTATGAATGTACAGGAAAACATACCACAGACCTCCTTAATTTATGTGAAGATAGAAAGTTCAGACCCGCGTTCAACTCAAACAACACCATTAAGAAATACATTTTCAATAATAAAACTGAAACAGAACATCTAGATAATAGTGGGGTTTATAAAATTAACTGTGGGAACTGCCAATCATGCTCTAGGAAAAACCGGAAGAAAAATAAAAACGCGAATAGATGAACATTTTAAAGGGATAAAAAATTTCAATATTAATTCAGAGATGGCAGACCATGTGAGATCAGAGGGACATCACTTCAAGTATGATAACGTGAAGGTGTTGCATGTATGCAAAAAAGGAAAGAAATTGGACATTTTGGAAAATATAGAAATTCATCGAAATAATGATAAGGCCTTAAACATACAAACACCACTTATTACATCCCCCTTCTTACCATACTAGCCCCTCCCAGCAACCACTTTCACTTTCCGCCTGCCCCTCCCCCACTCCCGACAACTCCCGCCCCTATGTAGTAGATAAAATGTCTTCTAGTCTTAAGTTAGTATATTACTGAAGATGATGCAGTAAGCATCGAAAACGTTTTAATTAATTTATTTAATTAAACTGTCATTGTGTGAAGTAAACAACGTTGTGTTCTATTCATAGTTATCTTACCTGAAGATTTTTTTTACCTCTTTTATAAAACATTTACCCTCGATTGGCGCGCCATTTTTGAACGCTCAGGTAGTTGGATTGTGCACGCCAGTCTGACTATCCAATCGTGAACGCATCTTTTTCAAAAAGTTAGATATACTGATATTATAAAACTTTATGAGTCATTAGTTAGATCATTGCAGGATCTCAGACATTGTTTTCCCGCTTTGTTAAAATCTACTTAAGTGTTTAAGTAGTGCAAGGACGTTAAGAACTTTCGGAGTTGTCGAGTGTTTGTGAGTTCAGGAGGCCCGAGTGGAGCGGCCTGCAGCGCGGCGCGGATCTCTGAGCAAGGCAACGCGAATGCTCCTGTGTTTGTCCCCCTTTCTTATCTACAGTTCATTATTTTTCCTCATAATATTTTTCTCGTGAAAATTCCATACTGGAGAATACATTCCATACCTTATATTCCTTTTTCATTCTTCAGCTTAGCTTTTAAATGAAAGATAATATTAGCTTTCATTTAATAGAATTAGCTTTATTATTAATATTATTAATATTTAAAGCATTAACTTTGTGGTTAGACATTATAACAGAGAGTTAGTTGAATTAGTATGAACCACTAGCAGATTTTGGGTCTACCGGCTTCGAGACGTTCCCGTCTCTTCGTCAAATTTGTCTTAAAAACAGGGGTGAAAATATTAAATACAAATAATAAAGGTTTCAAATTAAATTAAAGTGTTGATGGCGCCAGAAAGAGAGGGCGACCGCGGAAGACGTGGCATGACCAGATCAACCAGATACTGGAAGATGGTCCCGTTAGAAGCCTCAACAACCGGCGAGCTTGCATGTATGAATGTGGATGAGGCGAGAGTTGTATGTCAGGACAGAAGAGTGTGGCGCTCTATCCTCTCTGCCTACCCCCACGGGGAAACGGCGTGATGGTAAGTAACTAAGTCAAATGAAATAATTTAGATTTTTTACATTAGGGAAGCGGTGAATAATAAAGCACCTCTAATCAATAACCAAATCAATTTTCCATACAGCCCTTTGTTTAGTTTAACTTTCACCAAAGATTTGGAAATACCCACATTAGACCCCGCCCCCTCTCACTCTCTTTCCCTTGTAGATTCCTGATCGTTCTGTAGGCATGTTAGTGCATGCTTTTCTTCGACAAGATTATCACGCATAAATAAATACGTGACAAATATTGGTGATAGGTTAACAATACTATGGTTGTGGTGCATAGTCTTGTGAACATAGTAGTGTAGTGGTCCTGACGAAGAGACGGGTACGTCTCGAAACCGGTAGACCCAAAATCTGGTAGTGGTTTATACTAATTTAACTCACTCTCTATTCGTATTAGCTTTCATTGAAAACTTATACACAATATCATTATGAAGTGGCAATTGTCTTCAAAATACTAAACAGGTTGTTTTCTAAAAGTACAGTAGTGAGTTCTTTGGTAAATATTTTAAAACGGAAAATTGATTCTGAATTATAAACTTAATATAGATAATTATGATCGTCGTATGTACTTTGATTGTGTATGTGCTTACTGTTAGTACTGTTAGCTGACAATATGGGTTTTTGTCGCTGACGAGTGGCGTCAACAATGATTAAAGACTGTGATTAACTTCGAATCGTAGACGCTTCGGCCAGGGCTTTATGCACAAGAGGGTAACAAACTTTAAACAAAAGATTCTGATTAGCTGTTAAAACTTAAAGCATCCGCTAATGTTTCGTGGGTATTTTAAATACCTGCACAATTCCCAGTTCCTGTTCGATTTTACCTAAAAATTGTCCCTCAACGAATAAAAGGCTATTATAGTAAATGTACATATATATAAGTGATTTACGCTATTATTTTATGAAATAAATTTATTTTAATAATATGCATGTACATAAGCATAAATTAAAATGGGATTACCAGACTTTTTATTGGACTGGGACCAATATTAACCTTCAAGGATCTAGACCGGGCGCGGTTATAAAATTCTCCGATAATCGGCGTCGTCGTTCTACGGACCGTGTAGAGACTGCGGGGGCTGTGGAGGTGGACCTAGCGGGGTGCTACGCCGCACTGTTATCAATTTTGCTATCATATATGGACAAAAATGGCATTCAAGTAAAATTGATATCTCAAAATAATATTTGATGAATTACTTGATTTTAAAAAGTTTTTTGAACGCTTCCAACATCATAGCTAACTTAATATTTAATATTATAGAAAGTTAATTTTTAAACGGTTGCATTTAGATCTCGATATTCCGTGGATTCTTAATGATTCGAAAAATGATTCTATTCGCTCTCTACAGGAACACAATTATACATTTTTTTTACAGGAAACATATTTTTGTTGATTCTGAAAAGTTTTAATTAGTGGACTTGTGTCCTTTTCGAAATGACGGGTTCAATTATCTTCTTGTGAAGCAAGCTTAGGCGTAAACCATTTAAAAAGTGTAGTAACGGAAAGGTAGTAGGTATGTAATATAAAATATTTATATAAAAAAACATAGATAGTTTTGGGTATTTACTTGAATTATCATGAAAAATCCATAAAATTACTCATGTAAACATACACGTATTTCAAAGTGACAATTTTACATGCATATAAAGCTCATTCTACATCCCTTCAACAATTATATCCATAGTTAAGAATTGTCAATATTTTTGGAGTAAGCTTACAATCGCACTCCGCATTCCACACTGTTATCGGTGAGACTAATTAATCTGTGTATCAGACCAGAAACAGTGACCAATCTGCAATATTACCATGTCTACATGTTGGTAAACACGCACCTGAATGTAAAATAGTAAACACACACATGAATGTGAATGTACTCACGACTTTGATTCAACCTTTGAGAGACGTCGCAGAAAAGTCCGCCGAAGTAATCAGTACATGTTGCACACTGGCGACCTCTATCGCAGAAGAAGTGAACACTCCACAACAAAGTGCATATAATTTACGCCCCCGGAAACATTAATCAGTCCGCCCTACACCTCCACGGGTACAGGTCGTTCTCCTGATGACATTGAATATGACTTCAACGAATCGTCGAGAATCGTTTCTCGGAAAAACATACGGTTCGTATAAAATATCCGTAACCATTTATAGTTAAATATGTCTAACGACCGTAATAATAACCTTAACTCTTTAACACACATGAATATGGTTTGGCACACATGAATATAGTTTGGTTTATTGTATTAATATTACTATAATAAACTTTATTAATATTACAAAATATATGCGCAAAACTCCGAGTCTGCATGGTTAAACTACATCAATTTAGAAATATATTATCATTTAAACTTCTGAAGATGACATACATTAGCCTAGTCAAAGCCATATTATCATATGGAATATTGTCTTGGGGAGGAATTTACAAAACCTATATGGGAAAAATACTTAACATGCAAAAAAGACTCCTAAAAATAATTTTACCTCCAGAAATAAGAGTCCAAAGCAGAAACAATCAAAATATACTAATGATAAATATTCAAGTTTTTTGTTTGTAACATTGTGGAAATTCATTTTTTATATTTAAAAAAATGAGGGTAAATAACACTGTTTTATTCCACTACTAGCTGTTTATACCCGGCGTTGCACGAATTAAGGATTAAGTTTAAAATAAATTTATGAGGGTAAACGAAGGTTCGATTCGAACGGTATAGATTTGCATCGAAAATATATCAGGGGGAGGGGAAAGGGTAAAGGAATAGGGGGAATATGTTACCAATGTTAAAAGCTGAGTCCTAAAGAATAATTTTGCAAATTTTGAGTACGATTGGTCGAACGGCACAGATTTGCATCGAAAACATATTAGGGGAGGGGAAGGGTTAAAATAATAGGGGGAAAATGTTGCATGTTTTACCCGCCGAGTCCTTAAGGATAAGTTTCCAAATTTTGTGTCCGATCGGTCAAACGATACAGATCTGCATCAAAAATATATCAGGGTAGGGGAAGAGTTAAAAGAATAGGGGGAAAGTATATGAGTGTATATTTGTATGTATGTGTGTATGTATGTGTGTATGTATGTGTGTATATATGTGTATTATATATATTATATCTTGCTAATGTTCAAACTTAAAAAAAAAATACTGTACAGGTAGTTGCTTCAGAACAGACATTGTCTAGTGAAGCAACTACCTTCATTTATATGTATAAATAAATTTAAAAGAAATAAATAAAAAAATAAATAAAAAAATGTCGCACATAATACCCGCCGAGACCTTAAGAATAAGTTTCCAAATTTTGATTTGATTTGAAAATCGCCGGGTCGCAAAGCATAAGTGTGCAAATTTGCAGATTCGCATCGAAAATACGTCAGGGAGAGGGGAAGGGGTAGGAGAATAGGGGGTAAATGTTACCTATCTTACCCGCCGGGTCCCAAAGCATAAGTATGCAAAATTTGAATCGAATCGGACAAACGGTGTGGATTTGTATACAGAGCAAACAGACAGACAGACAGACATTGAGTTTTATAGGTATAGATATTTATTTTGAATTGTTAGAACGTTTTCGGGATTTCTCCCATTGTCAATAACAACACGTTTAAGACTCAATTAAAAATAATTCGAGACAGAATTAATAGGGATTGTGTGGGTGTAATGGCGGTGGGGGTCGGGGGCGGGGTTAGAATGGATAGGAGTGGAGGGAGGAGGTTATGGGTAGTACTCGGATCCGGATACCACCCACGACCTCTCCACTCCTATCCATTCTAACCCCGCCCCCGACCCCCACCACCATTACACCCACCCAATCCCTATAAATTCTGTCTCTAATTATTTTTAATTTAGTTGTAAACGTGTTGTTATTGACAATGGGAGAAATCCCGAAAACGTTCTAACAATTCAAAATAAATATAGTGGAATAAAACAGTGTTGTTTACCCTCATTTTTTTAAATATTGAACAAGGACAACAGAGAACATAGTACCACGACACTTCAATAAAATACCGGAGCATGTCAAGAATATCACCCAATCTACAAGAAGAGGAAGGGAAATAAGGAAATTCCTATTAAATAACTTGACTCTGGAAATCCAGACAAGTCACATGCCTTACACTGTTGGCCTCAATGCCTTTCATTTTTACATTGAGCTGTTCCATAATTTTTTTATGCATCTTGATCCCGGTGATTCATATTGATTTTCATGTTTTTTTTTTATTATATATTATCTGATACCTAGTCTCACTACTAAGTTTACTTTTAAGTCTTGTTACGTTCATATAATATCATTATTTTCTATATATATTTTATCCTTTATAAACTGTAACTATAACTAAATATGTATGCTATGTACTTATGCAAGAAAATGTAAAAGAAACGTGCCGACAAGTTGTATAAGGCTTGGCACGATCTGTAATAATAAAAATATGTATAAATTTACATAAATAAAAAACTATTACCTACGTACATTTGAATAAGAATTTTGAAATAAAATTTGTTGTTTTGTCTGGTTGAGGTAAGTACTAACTGATCTCAGTGCGCCAGCAACAAACAGAAAAGTCGGTTCGCGCAGCTACTCCGGTAATTGTGTAAAGTGATACCCTTAAGCACTGTTCCAAAGCCAAAGGCTTGGCTTCTATTTATAATAATACCGATAAAGATGGCCGTTTTAATTGGACCAATAATCTGTTTTTTATTTTAAATAAATTTGTATTTGAGAAGAACTGAAGTACACTATGTAAAATAAATACCGCTTGTATCGTTTGAATTTATAAAATCTCTACGGTATTATTGTATAAATTTGATAACCAAATTATTGAAACAATGGTTTAAATTAGAAAATTTTTATACAGGTATTTCTAAATCTAAAGGATTTTAAAAATTTTATATACAGGTGTCAGCATATAAGAGCCTCGTCCTAAGGATATCAGCTCTAAGGAAATCACTTAAAATAACTGTGAAGAAACCTTGATATTCCTTGAGTTTCTTAATAGTTAGTTAACTTTTTCGTAGTTTAATTGCATTGGTTAGAATGTGTTTATCAGAAGCACGCATGCATAAGGATTGGTTTTCAATAAATCATCGAACTAGAACTCATAATACGTAAGGTTAGTAATACAATGTCTAAACACCATTATAGTTTTATGAATGTCAAATATTTCAACGATTTTCTCACATTCATAAAGAATAAAGTTATTTTTACAAAATACAAGGGAAAAATAAAATTTTAAACTTTTTCGGTCACTACTAAAGTTATATACCTGATGATGAAACAACTGCTACTCTCGAAACTGTAGTAGTAATTAATAACTCGTATTGTGTGTGTACTACAACGTTAAAGTAAAACATAATTAAAATGTTTGCACCACAAAATAACTGCCAATTCTTTCAATGATACTTTAACGATCAATTTAATTTATTTTTTTATTCGATTATATGCCATAACAACCTATTTTTACTCCCTTTATATTTACTCGTGGCGTCTGCTTGCTTGCCGTAAACAAAAACTTTGGATCGATTTTTGACCCTTTTCACGTGATCCAATAGAGCTGAAACTTGGCATGCAGACTCGTGGCGATGATCAAGAATATCTATCAAATTTTCATTTAAAAAAATTAATAACTACAGCATAATTTCGGATTTTTAGAAATTTTATTGGTTTTTTCAAATTGGAATCATTAGAAAAGTTTGATTTGCAACGCGGCGGCCCAATAACGTCGCGGAATATTTTCTAAATTTGAATTACTCCGTCTTTATAATAGGTACTGTGATGAGTCTGCGTGATAGTGGGTCCTCGTCACATGACGGTGTTTTCTAGAGATGTTTTCTATAAAGGAAAAATATTATACAGACGTAAAATAGTTGATGCGAGTTTAATTTTATTATTATATTTTTCATTTCGATCTCCTGGTCGCGGCCAACCACTGTGGTGGATCCAACTAGATAGAGGGGTCTTCCTAACGTATTAATGATGAATTCTGTATTAATAATTTATTTAAAATATCAATGCTTACTCGTCGCGAGTTCAAATTTAATTTTATCTATTATGTTCCATTGATTTGCCAACTCCTGGCCGCGGCTAACAATGTGATGAATCCAAGTGGGGTGACCCGTCAAAAATACGTCGTGGTAAATAATATTAAATAATATAAATTTCATTGCAATAAATAAAGTCATTTGCTGTATGATGTTAGCGAAAATAGTTGTATGGCGCGGGTGGCAACGGCTGAGGTCGACAGATACGCTGTAACTATAAAAGGATCGCGGAAGAAAATATTCTCTTCTATGAAATATAAAATAATGTATTCTATACAATATTAATACTCTGCCTGTGCTAACTATACATTTAACTAAAATATATATTATTAACTGGAAATAATTATTCTATGAAAATAGCGCTTTTGAATGCAATATTAACTAAAAATACTAACTAACATGTCTGATTTGCTATTGAATATTATCTATAAAGATATTGACTAAAACTTTTGCTTTGAATGGAATATTAACTACTTCTCTCATCAAATATTATTCTGCAGCAAATATTCAATGAAATTATATGAACTAAAATATTTCTAACATCTTGGGTTCGCATACGAAATCGATAATACCTAATGCCCTTTGCATTTACTAAGTATATAACCTAAATAACCACATCTGTACCATCCTGTCTGTCAGGGACGAAACATAAAACACAGTTGTACTACTAAAAGTGCTTCCTCTTACGCGACAAAAATACCTATTACAGTCGGGCTATGATTATGAACTATTTCCGCCTCATAATGGAATCTGGAACCGACACTCAAACCCTTTCTAGAAATAATAAATGCGATTAAATCTCGATTAAACATAATCTATACTATTCGTAATCTATACTATACGTCGTTGAATTGGCACATGATTCGTCTAATGGATGAAGGACCCCGTTGTGTATCGTAATAACTTCAAATTCTTTTATAGGAGCAGTGTGGAAACAATTGCATAATATTACGTAATATAAACATCTAACGAACCTAATAATCGATACATTTATGTTACAATAAAATACATTCACCAGAAGAATTCGTGTATTAGAAATAAAACATTTTCGATTTGAGACAAACCAGTAAAATCGTTCGAACGGCGCAAAGGAAAAAATTCACACATATTAAATAACACTGAAATTAATAATTATAAACACTTTGTATTAGCAAATTCTTACCTTGAATGGTTTCGTTCTAGACGTGCATGAACCTGTTCATATTAATTCCATGGGAAAATAATACATATATTTGCTATTTACGAAATACGACATTTTTGAAGCGAAACTTCTTTATAAATAAGTAGATAAGGTCTCGGGGATGGTTTGTTCGAAAGGATTCTACAACAGCCCGTGAGTTTATATGAAATAATAGTTTCTTTGAATGCTAAGTTTTGATTTTTTAAACCCTCAGCATCTCTGCTGAGAGGGGTCCAGGCCCCGCACCCGCCTAGACCCGGTGGCCGACTTCCTAAGTGACTAAACGACCCCCCTTGTTCCTCCGGAACTTACTGCATCCCGAGACTCTATCTCTTCTTTACGAGATGTGATCCTGTGACGCCCTTCTTTTAGGCTTATAATTGAGAAGGCCGTACTCTTTTGGTACGAGTTTCTGATGATGTGTGTTGTCTTGAGGCGCCTTTCTTTTAGGCCGGTGTTTGAAGAATCACGTACTCTTTTGGTACAAATTGATGACGACATTAGCCTCCTTTGCGGGCATAGTCAGCGATGTTACAAATTATTGTGCAATCTCATTATGCCTTTTCAGAGCGGCGTCCCACGATTCTGCATCTTGCAACATTTACTTTGGACAAATGTTAGAGTGTTAGTAACATATTTATAATATCCCAGCTATTCCATATGAGTGAATGATTTTTATACTGATTCTGGCCCTGTCTTTCTTACAGAGGACGGAATAGAAGTTAATGTTTTCTATCAAGGTTTTACAGCATTCAAGCATGGAAATCCTTCCAAAGACAAAGGGAACCTTTTTGTTGGTTTAAGTAGTTTGCGCCGGATGAGGTTAGGTGGTCGGTTTATTGACGACCCCGAGCAACAAGGAGGACCCCGCCTTTAAGGGGCCCTGCAGGGGCTTGTGCGGGTTCCACGCCCAAGTGCCGGCAATCATCCACCCCTCAGCCAGCTAGGCTAACACAAACCAGATATCCCCAATCTTTAGTTAGATCTCCCCATTCTGTCCTTTACTCGTCATTCTGAAGCTACTTGTTAAGCCGAATATACCGAGGTACTCGATTCATAAAGAATTAGTTGTAGACCGAGTGTAATGGTTGCGCAATACCTACGCAATACAGTAATTATTATAATGCTACTAAGTAATTCATATAGAAATCCGTGTATTCAATTTTTAGCATAAACGGTATGAAATTCGCTTTGCATAAAAATACATCCATTTGGAACGGAATTCTCGTACGATTTGAACCAATATCACACAAGCAATCGTGATATTTAATTACACATAATTATTCCGAACTCAAATATTCCCAAAATAAATGCATTTCAATAGTGAAAATAATTAATCGATAGATAATATAAATGTGTTCCTTAGCTGTTACACAGTGGCGGTATGATCCTCTCTGGTACTGATGAATGGTAGATTCCTCCATACGTCCGGGCAGCAACTCCG